>ML796856.1:0-32327 GCA_009831015.1 Picea engelmannii
AAAATGCGACCATAGGGATGGGTTCATTTTGGGAGCTAACAACAGGTATCCTCGATAGTGCATCAAACATAATGTTCTTCTTCCCCTTGACATACTCTATGTAGAAGTTGAATGCCTGAACCTTTGTCACCAATTTATCTTGACACTCGTTGAGGTCATTTTTATCAAGGAAATACTTCAAGATGTTGTGATCTGTTTTGACCATGAATTTGCTTCCCACCAAATATCATCTGAATTTGGTCAAGGAATGCATGATTGCAGACATTTCCTTGTCATATATGGAGTACAACCTCTAGGGATGACTGAGATTCCTTCTCTTGAATACGATGGGGTGTCCTCCTTGCATCAAAACTTCCCCAATACCCTCGTCGGATGCATCACACTCTAATATGAATAAGAGAGTGAAGTCTGGTAATGCTAACACTGGACATGTGCCCATGACTTAATTCACGTGATAGAAAGATTTATGCGACTCATTGGTCCATATGAAATCCCCATGCTTGGTGAGATTCATCAGTGGTTCTCCAAGATGAGAAAAAACCCTGACAAACTGCCTGTAATAGTTGCATAGCCCAAAGAATCTCCTCAACTCTGTCACGTTCATGGGCATTGGCCAATCTAGAATGGCCCTGATCTTCTCCTGGTGTACCTATACCCCCTATGCATTGATTATGTGGCCCAAGTAAAGTAGTTTTGTCATACCAAACTCACACTTGGACTCTTTGGCATATAGTGATTGCGCTGCCATGATGCTCAAAACCTCATCTAAGTGTCTCATATGCTCTTGCCATGTCTTTTTGTAGACCAAGATGTTGTCGAAGAAAACCAAGATAGATTTCCTCAACTGATCCTTGAATATGTGGTTCATGCAAGACTGAAATGTAGATGGTGCATTGGTTATCCCAAATGGTATAACCAGAAACTCAAAATGTCCAAAGTGACACCAAAATGTTGTCTTCTCTATGTCCTGCTCTCAGATGTTGATCTGATGATACCCAGAGCGTAGATCAATCTTTGAGAAGAAAACTACCCCATGTTTTTCATCCATCAACTCGTCAATGTGAGGGATAAGATATCGGTTCTTGATGGTTTTCTTGTTCAAGGCACGATAATCAATGCACATCCTCATGGTACCATCCTTCTTCAGAACTAAGACAACTGAAGAGGCGAATGGGCTGCTGCTTGGTATGATGTGTCCCATCGCTATCAATTCCTTAATTGCTTTCTCTATCTCATCCTTGAACCTCCTAGGATGACGATAAGGGTGTGTGATCATAGGTTTGGCCCCCTCCTCCAACTCAATGGTGTTTTCAAACCCCGTGTCAAGTATTCTCCCTAGAGGAATCGACCCAAAAAACTGATAATGTCATCCCAAAAAATTCCCTATCTCTGTATGGTACTGTTTTCAACCCTCTGAATCCTTCCATGTAGTGATCAAGCACTCTGTGACATATGCTGCCTCCCCATGTCTGAATATCCTCCCCATTCTCTTGGTCGAAACTGTCTTGGGTGCTCCTGTTGACATGCCTCTCAGAACAACCTTCTTCCCATCACGGTCTCTGAAATCCATCTCCAAGGTTTGGTAATTGGTGGTGATTTTTCCCAAGGTGATCATCCACTGGACTCCCAATACCACATCTGTGTCAGATAGGTCAACCAAATAAAATGTGTGTCTTATTGTGTAATTTCCTAACTTTATCTCCAAGTGTCAAAATTTGTCTAGACACTCCACTGTATGGCCATCTGCTACTGCAACATCAAATCCCTCAAACTCCTCTGTCTGAAGTGATCATCTCGATACCAATGAAGTATAAATAAAGTTGTGGGTGGCCCCACCATTTATCAGGGTGATTGTCCGTTTCCCTTGAATAGTCCCTCTGATTCGGAGGGTCTCATACTTGGGAACACCATAAATGGTCGCTATGAATCCTCCCTTTGTGGTTTCCATCTGTTATCCTGCTTAGGAGGTTGTGGAACTACTGGTGGGTGGGACCCTGTCGATGTCACTAGTCTACGGGGAGGCTGATCCTCTGCCTATGCTGACTCCTCCTCTAAGCTAGTGGATCCACTATTCTAATCCTCCTCCTCACTGTACAGACTATCTGCTGCCACCTCAATATAATTAATCTCTCCCTTACCCATGCACCCGTGGCCTGGGACCCAAGGGTCTCTACAGTTGAAGCAAATCTTCTTCCTCATAAGCTCTCACCTCGTCTCATCATTTAACTTCTCCTTGTCGTTCCATTTTCTATGAAATGGCTTCCTGTCTCAATCCTTCTGTACTACAAAGATTTTGGAAAAGGGTTTAGTCTCTGGCATTGAGTCTTCGAAAGCTCGAGTGCGTAGGATGGCATCCTGCAAGGTGTGAGGCATGTATGCCTTCACCCATCCTCTCAAAGGCTCTATGAATCCCTCTATGAATAACATGATTAGTCCAAGATCTGATATATCTGTCACTGCCACCGCTACCCACTGAAACTCCATGATGAACTCCTTTGTTGTGCCAGTTTGTCTCAACTGGGCTAGATCCATGAACTGGATCTCAAGATCCCTCCTTTCAAAACTGTCCATGAGTCTCTCTGTGAACTCCCTGTAGGAGGTGATGAGACTGTGACCCAACGTCACCAATCCATGATGCCACCACTTGTGTGCCTCACCCTCCAAGTGTAGGGTAGAGAAAATGATGGCCTCTATCTCGATCATCTGGTTGATCTTGTTGTATGTGTCTAGATTTTGTACCCAAGCTCTGGTGGTGCATTTGGATGATCCGTCAAAACAAGGTATGGTTAGTTTACCAACTTTTCAGATGAACTCAATATTATGCCCCTCTTGTTGTTGTTGTCCTCCTCTTTGTGGCTCTCTGGGGCGGTTCCTGAGTCTGAGTCCACAATACTTGACCAGGATCATATCTTGATGGAAGTCATGCCCCAACACTGCATACTCCTTCCTATACTCTGAAATTTCCTCCGCCTGAGTGGGCGACCTCTTTGATATCGATTGTTGACCCAGATTTATTTTCAGCACAAAATGAGAGTGGAGATATAATAAATAAATGCATAGAGATATCACAGATATCCAATAATATAACACAATTTTATCAGATATGCAACCATAAACACAAATACACAATAATACACGATTTTCTATTAATGAAATAAATGTACAAAGACTGTAAAAATACAGAGCGAAAGACTCACTAGAATGGTGGTAGCTTATCTCTGAGAAGAGATGTGACAACTACTCGCATTCACAAGACGTTGATTACAATGAGACTCTAAAGGCCTTTTTACAATAAACTGGAATGCCAAAAACCCTATACATCCAAAAACCTAACCGTAGGAGATGAAGCGCCAAAAGTCACGTGGGCCTCGTTTGGGTAAGTTAGTACATCAACTTCCCTGGGTCGTAACTTTTGCATACGATCTCCGTTTTAGGTGTATGATAGCCCATTGGAAAGGTATTGTCAAGGAGATTCATTTTGGGGGATAAATCATGCCTTTAACCATCATTGAGAAGTTCAATCCTAAAAAACCTTCATTTAGACCCTCAAAATGGTCCCAGATGTTAAACACTGCTAAAAATAGTAAATTGCCAAAATTGCCAGAAAACAGCTTTGAGCCAGTTGGAAAAGGTGGGTGGCCACCAATATCCACCTGGATCAATACTCCCTCAGGAAGAAATCATATCCATTGTGTTGAGTTCCCGAGGGAGAGGAAAAAACGTTTGCTGAATCTGAATCTTGGTGAGCTGCTTGCCTTGTTGGAGACGTCGCGCTGCTCGGTTTGTGGAAGGCTATGACGAGCATGTGGCTGGAAGGGTTGGAAATTTTTAACCAGTCTAGATACATGATATTATTTTGTGCAGAAGGAGTCTTTACACTTTTCTACAATCCTGTCGACTTGCTTCTGTTGGATAGAAGGTGCTTGGGCCGAGGCTGTAGTGGTTGTAGTATCCTTTTGTTCACCTTTTGAACAAATTGTGAAGAAGCTAAATTTTGTAGTATGATATATTACCTTGTGACACTTTTTAGGTGGAACAATAGTCAGAACTACCTCTGGTATTCTGTAGAGATGACCCCCTAGAGAAACAATGACACTGTGGGGTCAAGAATCATAAACATCATGGAGCTTCCACATATATGGTTTTCCCAAGAGAACATCACAGACATCCAGTGGGGAAACATCACATAATACCTCATCCTTGAAGGGCTGGATGTCGTATGAAAATTGACACTACTGGCTGACACGAAGATCTCGTCCTTGGCAAAGCCACCTGATGTTGTATGGCTGTGGGTGTGGTGTTGTCGATAATCCCAACTGCTTGATGAACTCTGCTGAGATGAGGTTCTTCTGGCTTCCTCTATCAACAATAAAATGTAGTAGGGTACCCTTCATCCACATCTGTGAATGAAAAAGGCACTCCCCTTCTTCAGGATCTATTGGTTCTTCTGGTTGAATTGTTGCAGTCGTGACAATAACAGTGGGGTTTGCGTCAATGATCTGTCCTTTACCAATATTTTTAGAATATGTTGGCACAAGGGCAGACCCAGGGTTCAACGCTCAAGAGAATACCAACAAAGCCCTAACTACCGGCCCTTTTGGCAACACCTTTGAAGTAGATGAAGTCTCACCCAAGGTAGAGGCAGGGGTGGTTGCAAGACTCAGGTGTATGCAACCTTAGATGGGACACACATCTGTGATTATATCATTTAAAAAGCACTTAGCATCAATCATTCATCAATATTCAACCCTTACTATACTTCACGGATAGAATAGAGCTTCGTGGTGTACACTCAGATCTACAATATTTTAGCACTTAACCATAGTAACCCAGATCATATCCAGTAGATCAACAGTAAGCATCCTCATACACATCATATCTAACAATCATATATATCTAAGAAGCACATAGCATAAGTGGATATATCAAAGCACATAACATAAGCACAGATAAACACATTGAACCAAAGCACATAGCATAACACACAGATTTACATGGTTCACCCCCCCCCCCTGGGGCTACGTCCACAAGATCTTCTTCTTTATTATCGTCTTCAAGTTGTTACAAGCACAAAGCCTCCAAAACCCTTCTTCGCATAGGACATAATATCTGTGCATCCCACTAGATCATTCTTCCTTGCATTACAACACTTAGCTTTCTATATCAACCACACAGTAACTTGCTCTTAGCCTTGCAAGCCTTACACAGTTTGCACAGATCACTTATTCGACATCACATAGATGCACTATCAATTGCACTAAGCAATCACATCTACTACTTCTTACATTTCCTATCGTTCTATTTATACATTACAAAAGTGGGCCTAAGTGTGGGTAAACCCACGGGCTGACATCCCTTTCCCATTACATTAACCCAAAACCCTAAAAGGGGCCCAAAAGTGGACCGAGATCTCGTGATCTCTGCTTCGCCTGGTGCTCCATCTTTGACAGGTTGTCGAAGTCCAAAAATGGTCAATTATGACCAAGTATTCCTCAAAACTTGGTCAAGGGCCAACAAAATCAGATTTTGAATTAGGGTTCGGCTCCTTGTCTTTGATCTCGACCACTAATGACTGTTTTGAGTGACATTTATTGATGTTGTGACAGGGGATTTTGTGGAAATCACACCATTTTCTGGTGTCCTTTGTCTTCCTGTGACCCTTCTTTTCCTGTGGCTTGGATTGTTTTACGAGAGGCTGTTTCTTAGGGTTGTCTTTGTCATACTTTGGTTGTTGCGGATTTGCAGACCCGAACTCACGTTTGTTCTAGTGCTTAAATTTCTGCTCGATTTTAACACGATATCGATAAGCAACACCGAGTGATGAGATGTCCAGAAAATCCATTTCAGTTTGGATGTATCTGTGTAGAGCCCCATGGTTATTCAGAACAAAATGTCGTTCAGAGTCTTTGATACCCAGCTTGGTGCGCAAGGTATGGAAGGTATTGGTGAAATCCAAAACTTCTTGTCCCCTCTCTTGCCACAGTGTGGTCCATGTCATGTACTGGTCCTCATAGTTGCCAACATGGTAATACTGTTCCTTTACCACATCCACAAAAAAATTCCAAGTGGGCTCGACCCCATATATTCTAGACTCCTCTATGGAACTTTTCTCTCGGTAAGTTTCCCACCAATGTTTGACACGGGGGAGAGATTTAAGGAGTGCGAAGGTGATCTTTTCTCTGTCGGAAAAATTGTGAACAGAAAAATAACCTTCTAGTAGATTTAACCATTTGTCTAGGGCTTCTGCATCTATCTATCCTTCAATACAGGAATATCAAAATTAACTTGTACCTTGAAAGGTGAGGTTCTTCCAAAGTGGACGTTTGATGAATATGTGCTTGTTGCTATCGTCAAGCGTTGAAGTATGTGGGAAAAATTCTCCATCATTTCGTCCCTCTGTCGCATGAGAGCTTGCTCAAGCAATAGATTGATAGGATCGTCTGCTCCGTCATTTTTATTTTCTTCCGCCATTGAGGGTTTCTTGGGTTTGCGAGAGGGATTGTGCTCAAGAGAGACAAGTTCGAGACCCAACTTACTATGCTCAGACCTCATCGGGGACATGCACTAAAAAAACGATCAAGAACAACCTGCTATGATACCACTGATCCAGATTTATTTTTGACACGAAATGAGAGCGGAGATATAATAAAGAAATGCACAGAGATATCACAAATATCCAATAATATAACAGAAATGTATCATATATGCAACCATAAAAACAGATATACACTAATACACAATTTTCTACTAATGAAAGAAATGTACATAGATTGTAAAAGTACAGAGCGAAAGACTCGCTAGAATGGTGGCAGCTTATCTCTGAGAAGAGATGTGACAACTACTCACATTCACAAGAAGATGATTACAATGAGACTCTAAATGCCTTTTTACAATAAACCAAAATTCAAAAAACCCTAGACATCCAAAAAGCTAACCCTAGGAGATGAAGCGCCAAAAGTCATGTGGGCCCCGTTTGGGTACGTTAGTACATCAACTTCCAGAGGTCATAACTTTTGCATACGATCTCCGTTTTAGGCATATGATAGCCTGTTGGAAAGGTATAACCAAGGAGATTCATTTTGGGGGCTCAATCATTCATTTGGTTATTATTTAGAATATCTATCCTGAAAAGCCTTCATTTAGACCCTCAAAATGGCCCCGGAAGTTAAAAACTGCTAAAAATAGTAAATTGCCAAAATTGCTAGAAAACTTTTTTGAGCCAGTTGGAAAATGTGGGTGGCCACCAATATCCACCTGGATCAATCCTCCCTCCTTAGGAAGAAATCATCTCCATTGCGTTGAGTGCCAGGGAGAGAGGAAAAAATGTTTGCTGAATCTGAATCTTGGTGAGCTGCTTGCCTTGCTAGAGATGTCGTGCTGCTCGGGTTGTGGAAGGCTATCACAAGCATGTGGCTGGAAGGTTTGGACCTTTTTAACCAGTCTGGATACATGAGATTATTTTGTGCAGAATAAATCTTTACGCTTTTCTACAATCCTGTCGACTTGCTTCTGTTGGATAGAAGGTGCTTGGGCCAAGGCTGTAGTGGTTGCAGTATCCTTTTGTTCACCTTTTGAAAAGATTGCGAAGAAGATGAATTTTGTAGTATGAGATACTACCTTGCGACACTTTTTATGTGGAACAATAGTCAGAACTACCTCTAGTATTCTGTAGAGAAGACCCCCCAGAGAAACAATGACATTGTGGGGTCGAGACTCATAAACAACAAGGCGCTTCCACATAAATGGTTGGCCCAAGAGAACATCACAGACATCTAGTGGGGAAACATCACATAATACCTCATCCTTGAAGGGTTGGATGTCGTATGCCAATCGACACTACTGGCTGACACGAAGATCTCTTCCTTGGAAAAGCCATCCGATGTTGTATGGTTGTGGGTGTGATGTTCTCGACAATCCCAACTGTTTGACGACCTCTGCTGAGATGAGGTTCTTCTGCCTTCTTCTATCAACAATAAAATGCAGCAGGGTCCCCTTCATCCAAATATGTGAATGAAAAATATGCTCCCCCTCTTCAGGATCTGTTGGTTCTTCTGGTTGAATTGTTGTGATCGCAACAATAGCAGTGGGGTCTGCGTCAATGATCTGTCCTTTACCAGTATTTTCATAATCAGATTTTGAATTAGGGTTCGGCTCCTTGTCTTTGATATCGACCACCAATTACTGTTTTGAGAAACATTCATCGGTGTTGTTCCAGGGGCTTCTGTGGAAATCACACCATTTTTCGGTGTCCTTCTTTGTCTTCTTGTGACCCTCCTTTTCCTGTGGCTTGGACTGGTTTTCAAGAGACTATTTGTTAGGGTCGTCTGTGTCATACTTTGGTTGTTGCAGATTTGCAGACCCAAACTCCCATTTTGTTCTAGTGCTTAAATTTCTACTCGATTTTAACAACATATCGATAAGCAACACCGAGTGATGAGATGTCTAGAAAATCCTCTTCAGTTTGGATGTATCTGTGTAGAGCCCCACGATATTTCAGAACCAAATGTCGTTCAGAGTATTTGATACCCATATTGGTATGCAAGGTATGGAAGGTATTAGTGAACTCTAGAGCTGCTTGGCCCCTCTCTTGCTGCAGTATGGTCCATCTCATGTACTGGTCCTCATAGTTGCCAATAGGGTAATACTGTTCCTTTACCGCATTCAAAAAAAAATACCAAGTGGGCTCGGCCCCATATATTCCAGACTCCTCTGTGGAAATTTTATCCTAGTAAGTTTCCCACCATTGTTTGACACAGGGGAGAGATTTAAGGAGTGCGAAGGTGATCTTTTCTCTGTCAAAAAAATTGTGAACAGAGAAATAACCTTCTAGCATATTTAACCATTTGTCTAGGGCTTTTTCATCTATCTGTCCTTCAAATACAGGAATATCAAAATTAAATTTTACCTTGAAATGTGATGTGCCTCCAAAGTGGCCGCTTGATGAATATGCACCTATTTCTATCAACAGACATTGAAGGATGTGGGCAAAATTCTCCATCATTTCGTCCCTCTATCGTGTGAGAGCTTGCTCAAGCAACATATTGATAGGATTGTCTACTCCGTATTTTTTCTTTTCTTCCGCCATTGAGGGTTTCTTGGGTGTGCGAGAGCAATTTTAATAAAGAGAGACAATCTCGAGACCCAAATTTCTGTACTTGGACCTCGTCGGGGACATGCACTGAAAAAAATGATCAAGAACAACCTGCTCTGATACCACATATCCAGATTTATTTTTGGCACGAAATGAGAGTAAAGATATAATGAATAAATGCATAGAGATATCACATATATCTAATAATATAATAGAAATGTATCAGATATAAAACCATAAACACAAATATACAATAATACATGATTTTATATCAATGAAAGAAATGTACAGAGATTGTAAAAATACAGAGCGAAAGACTCACTAGAATGGTGGCAACTTATCTTTGAGAAGAGATGTGATGGCTACTTGCATTCAAGGGAAGATGATTACAATGAGGCTTTGAAGGCATTTTTACAATAAACCAGAATGCCAAAAACCATAGACATCCAAAAACCTAACCCTAGGAGATGAAGCGCCAACATTCATGTGGGCTCCGTTTGAGTAAGTTAGTACATCAACTTCTCGGGGTCATAACTTTTGCATACAACCTTCGTTTTAGGCGTATGATAGCTCGTTAGAAAGGTATCGTTGATGAGATTAATTTTGGGGGCTCAATCATTCCTTTGGATATCATTCAGAAGCTTGATCTTGAAAAACCTTCATTTAGACCCTCAAAATGGCCCCAGAAGTTAAAAACTACTAAAAATAGTAAATTGCCAAAATTGCTAGAAAAATGTTTTGAGCCAGTTGGAAAAGGTGGGTGGCCACCAATATCCACCTAGATCAATCCTGACTCCTTAGCAAGCAATGGTATCCATTTCATTGAGTGCCCAGGGGAGAGGAAAAAGAGTTTATTGGATCTGAATCTTGGTGAGTTGTTTGCCTTGCTGGAGATGTCGCGCTGCTCAGTTTGTGGAAGGCTATCATGAGTATGTGGCTGGAAGGGTTGGACCATTTTAACTAGTCCAAATACATGAGATTATTTTGTGCAAAAGGAATCTTTACACGTTTCTACAATCCTGTCGACCTGCTTCTGTTGGATAGAAGGTGCTTGGGCCGAGGCTGTAGTGGTTGCAATATCCTTTTGTTCACCTTTTCAATAGATTGTGAAGAAGATGATTTTTGTAGTATGAGATACTACCTTGTGGCACTTTTTAGGTGGAAAAATAGTCAAAACTACCTTTGGTATTCTGTAGATATGACCCCCCAGAAAAACAATGAGACTGCAGGGTCGAGACTCATAAACAACATGACACTTCCACATATATGGTTGGCCCAAGAGAACATCACAGACATCCAGTGGGGAAACATCACATAATACCTCATCCTTGAAGGGTTGGATGTCGTATGACAATCAACACTGCTGGTTGACACGAAGACCTTGTCCTTGGCAAAGCCACCCATTGTTGTATGGCTACGGGTGTGGTGTTGTTGACAATCCCAACTGTTTGAAGACCTCTACTGAGATGAGGTTCTTTTGGATTCTACTATCAACAACAAAATGCACCATGGTCCCTTTCATCCACATCTATGAATGAAAAACGTGCCCCCTCTCTTCAGGATATGTTGGTTCTTATGGTTGAATTGTTGCGGTTGTGACAATAGCAGTGGGGTCTGTGTCAATGATCTGTCCTTTACCAGTATTTTTAGAGTCATATTATGAATCAGGGTTCGGCTCCTTGTCTTTGATCTCGGCCACCAATGATTGTTTTGAGCGACATTCATCGGTGTTGTGCCAGGGAATTTTGTGGAAATCACACCATTTTTCGGTGTCCTTTTTTGTCTTCTTGTGACCCTTCTTTTCCTGTGGCTTGGACTGGTTTTCAAGAGACTGTTTGTTAGGGTCGTCTTTGTCATACTTTGGTTGTTGCAGATTTGCAGACCTGAACTCCCGTTTGTTCTGGTGCTTAAATTTCTGCTTGATTTTAAAGCATATCGATAAGCAGCACTGAGTGATGAGATGTCCATAAAATCCATTTCAATTTTGATGTATCTATGTAGAGCCAAATGGTATTTCAGAACAAAATTTCATTCAGAGTCTTTGATACCCATCTTGGTGCGCAAGGTATGGAAGGTATTGGTGAACTCTGGAACTGCTTGGCCCCTCTCTTGCCACAGTGTGGTCCATCTCATGTAATGGTCCTCATAGTTTCCAATAGGGTAATATTGTTCCTTTACTGCATCCACAAAAAAATCCCAAGTGAGATCGACCCCATATATTCAAAACTCCTTTGTGGAACTTTTCTCCCAGTAACTTTCTCACCAATTTTTGACATGGGGGAGATATTTAAGGAGTGCAAAGGTGATATTTTCTTTGTCGGAAAAATTGTGAATAGAGAAATAACCTTCTAGTAGATTTAACCATTTGTCTAGGGCTTCTTCATCTATCTATCCTTCGAATACAAGAATATCAAAATTAACTTGTACCTTGAAAGGTGAGGTGCCTCCAAAGTGGCCTCTTGATGAAGATGCGCCTGTTGCTATCGGCGGGTGTTGAAGGATGTGGGAAAAATTCTCCATCATTTCGTCCCTCTGTCATGTGAGAGCTTGCTCAAGCAACAGATTGATATGATCGTCTGCTCTATCATTTTTCTTTTATTCCACCATTGAGGGTTTCTTGTGTGTGCAAGAGAAATTGTCCTCAAGAGAGACAAGCTCAAGATCCAACTTGCTATACTCAGACCTCGTCGGGGACATGCACTGAATAAAACGATCAAGAACAACCTGCTCTGATACCACTGATCCGGATTTATTTTTGGCACAAAATGAGAGTGGAGATATAATAAAGAAATGCACAGAGATATCACAGATATCCAATAATATAACAGAAATGTATCAGATATGCAATTATGTGCAAACCCAAACTCCCGTTTGTTCTAGTGCTTAAATTTCTACTCGATTTTAACAACATATCGATAAGTAGCACCGAGTGATGAGATGTCCAGAAAATCCATTTCAGTTTGGATGTATCTATGTAGAGCCCCACAATATTTCATAACCAAATTTTGTTCGGAGTCTTTGATACCCAGCTTGGTGTGCAAGGTATGGAAGGTATTGGTGAACTCTGGAACTGCTTGGCCCCTCTCTTTCCATAATGTGGTACATCTCATGTACTAGTCCTCATAGTTTCCAATAGGGTAATACAGTTCCTTTACCGCATCCACAAAAAAATCCCAAGTGGGCTCGGCCCCATATATTCCAGACTCCTCTGTGGAACTTTGCTCCTAGTAAGTTTCCCACCAATGTTTGACATGCGGGAGATATTTAAGGAGTGCGAAGGTGATCTTTTCTCTGTTGAAAAAATTGTGAACAGAGAAATAACCTTCTAGTAGATTTAACCATTTGTCTAGGGCTTTTTCATATATCTGTCCTTCAAATACAAGAATATCAAAATTAACTTGGACCTTGAAAGGTGAGGTGCCTCCAAAGTGGCCACTTGATGAAGATGCACCTGTTGCTATCAACATGCATTGAAGGATGTGATAAAAATTCTCCATCATTTCATCCCTTTGTCACGTGAGAGCTTGCTCAAGCAATAGATTGATAGGATTGTTTACTCCGTCATTTTTCTTTTCTTCCGCCATTGAGGGTTTCTTGGGTGTGTGAGAGTGATTGTCCTCAAGAGAGACAAGCTCGAGACAAGTTAGGCTGTAGTGGTTGCAGTATCCTTTTGAACACCTTTTGAACAGATTGTGAAGAAGATGAATTTTGTAGTATGAGATACTACCTTGCGACACTTTTTAGGTGGAACAATAGTCGGAACTACCTCTGGTATTCTGTAGAGATGACCCCCCAAAGAAACAATGACACTTCGGGGTCGAGACTCATAAACAACATGGCACTTCCACATATATGGTTGGCCCAAGAGGACATGAAAGACATCCAGTGGAGCAACATTACATAATACCTCATCCTTGAAGGGCTGGATGTCATATGACAATCGACACTGCTGGCTGACACGAAGATCTCGTCCTTGGTGAAGCCACCCAATGTTGTATGGCTACGGGTGTGGTGTTGTCAACAATCCCAACTATTTGACGACCTCTGCTGAGATGAGGTTCTTCTAGCTTCCACTATCAACAATAAAATGTAGCGGGGTCCCCTTCATCCACATCTGTGAATGAAAAATTTGCTCCCCCTCTTCAGGGTCTATTTGTTCTTTTGGTTGAATTGTTGTGGTCGCGACAATAGCAATGGGGTCTGCGTCAATGATCTGTACTTTACCAGTATTTTTAGAATCAAATTCTGAATCAGGGTTCGGCTCTTTGTCTTTGATCTCGACCACCAATGATTGTTTTGAGAAACATTCATCGGTGTTGTGCCAAGGGCTTTTGTGGAAATCACACCATTTTTCGGTGTCCTTCTTTGTCTTCCCATGACCCTTCTTTTCCTGTGGCTTGGACTGGTTTTCGAGAGACTGTTTGTTAGGGTCGTCTTTGTCATACTTTGGTTGTTTCATATTTGTAGACCCAAACTCCCATTTGTTTGAGTGCTTAAATTTATGCTCGATTTTAACAACATATCGATAATCAACACCGAGTGATGAGATGTTCAAAAAATCCATTTCAATTTGGATGTATCTGTGTAGAGCCCCACAATATTTCAGAACCAATTTTTTTTTGGAGTCTTTGATACCCAGCTTGATGCACAAAGTATGGAAGGTATTGGTGAACTCCGAAATTGCTTGGCCCCTCTCTTACCACAGTGTGGTCCATCTCATGTACTCGTCCTCATAGTTTCCAATAGGGTAATACTGTTCCTTTACTGCATCCACACAAAAATCCCAAGTGGGCTTGACCCCATATATTCCAGACTCCTTTGTGGAACTTTTCTCCTAGTAAATTTCCCACCAATTTTTGACATGGGGGAGATATTTAAGGAGTGCGAAGGTGATATTTTCTCTGTCGGAAAAATTGTGAACATAAAAATAACTTTCTAGCAGATTTAACCATTTGTCTAGAGCTTCTACATCTATCTGTCCTTCAAATACAAGAATATCAAAATTAACTTGTACCTTGAAAGGTGAGATGCCTCCAAAGTGGCCTCTTGATGAATATGCACCTATTGCTATCGATAGGCGTTGAAGGATGTGGGAAAAATTCTCCATCATTTCATCCCTCTGTCGCATGAGAGCTTGCTCAAGCAACAGATTGATAGGATCGTTTGCTCTGTCGTTTTTCTTTTCTTCCACCATTGAGGGTTTCTTGGGTGTGCGAGAGAAATTGTCGTCAAGAGAGACAAGCTCGAGACCCGACTTTCTATACTCAGACCTCATCGAGGACATGCACTGAATAAAACGATCAAGAATAGCCTACTCTGATACCAATGATCCATATTTATTTTCGACACGAAATGAGAGCAGAGATATAATAAAGAAATGCACAGAGATATCAAATATATCCAATAATATAACAAAAATGTATCAGATATGAAACCATAAACATAGATATACAATAATACACGATTTTCTATTAATGAAAGAAATGTACAAAGACTGTAAAAATACAGAGCGAAAGACTCGCTAGAATGGTGGAAACTTATCTCTGAGAAGAGATGTGACAGCTACTCGCATTCGCAAGAAGATGATTACAATGAGGCTCTGAAGGCCATTTTACAATAAACTAAAATGCCCAAAACCCTAGACATCCAAAAACGTAACCCTAGGAGATGAAGTGCCAAAAGTCATGTGGGCCCCGTTTGGGTAAGTTAGTACATCAACTTCCCGGGGTCGTAACTTTTGCATACGATCTCTGTTTTAGGCATATGATAGCTCGTTGGAAAGGTATCGTCGAGGATATTCATGGAGAAGCTCGATCCTAAAAAACCTTCATTTAGACCCTCAAAATGGCCCTAGAAGTTAAAAATTACTAAAAATAGTAAATTGCCAAAATTGCTAGACAATTGTTTTGAGCAAGTTGGAAAAGTTGGGTGGCCACAAATATCCACCTGGATCAATTGTTGTGTTGCTACTGAAGGTTCCCTCTGGAAACTTGGGAACAATGGCATGGGAATCCTACTTGAAGAGGTCTATGTGCAAGTAGGAGACTGGGGTCTACTACCTACCCTTGAGTTCCCCTGTGTCGCATGTTGGGCTTGTGTGCCCGAGGTGTCCACTATGGCCAGTATATCGACCATATGCACAAAGGACTGAGTCATGGCCTACTGACTGACTACCAGATTTTCAAGTAACTGCATCCAGGTTGCTTTTGGGTCCATGGGGTACTTACCACTACCCTCTGGTCTCTCATATCTGTCTCCTAACATCCTCTTCGCCTCACGCTCAACCTCTCACTCTTCCCTTCTCTCTGCTTCCCTTTGTGCCTCTTCCTCTTCCTCTGAGCTGGGAGTAAAAGGGGGAAAATCAGATCTAAGTCTGCTCTCCTTGCTTCTGTTGGAAGTGACATATTTTTCACCTACGTGCTCATGACCCTCTAGGTCCTCTGTTGCACTCATTGTCTTTAGTCAAAGGATGGCAGGACTAAAGCTCTGATACCACTATAATGTTCCTGACTTGGATTGTCTAGGAAACTCCGATAATGTGTGTGTAGGATTAATTGTTTACATTTATCATACAAATAACAAATGCGACAAAATACTGCAAAGTTTATATTATGATATCTCTGTGGAGTACAAATTCCAAATGTGGCTGAATAAAAATGAATCACTCGACTAGATCAAATGAAAAAAAGGATCTTATTTGGAATACAATAATCAAACTAAATGATAA
Source organism: Picea engelmannii (assembly GCA_009831015.1). Classification (NCBI taxonomy): domain Eukaryota; kingdom Viridiplantae; phylum Streptophyta; class Pinopsida; order Pinales; family Pinaceae; genus Picea; species Picea engelmannii. The sequence continues at coordinate 15,819 of ML796856.1, forward strand.
TACCCGATAATAGATGAGCATTGTGGGATCAATGGATGAACTGGAACTATGGTAGCTCGCACGGTAACTGCTGCAAGTCCAAAAAGTTCACTCTAGTGGATAAACCTCTTGGAATGGCCTGGAAACTATCTCAAATGGTGCACCCTTATGTACCTCTCAGTCCTAGTGACTGACTGGCCCCTCTGCTAGTGTGTCTAGACCCCAGATGGATTCCCCTGGGGGAATGTTCCCCTCTACCACTGGAAAAATGTGCCCTAGTGATTACCCCATCAGAATCAGTTGAGATATGTCTCAAAATGATCGCCTTGGCCTACTATGAAATGGGACAGAAGGGTTTCCCTGGATTTGATTTGATGATCACTCGGGAACCTTGAATGTGTCCGCCCAAAGTGTCACACTCCCAATGTCTGGAAAGTGTGTCGCAAATGATTCCTCCATCTGAATATTACAATGAACCAGGTAAAATATGTACTTTCCTTCCTCTCAACTGGGTTGGAGGGGAATCTCTGAACTCTCCCTGGATGGGATAAGTCGATCCATTGAACCTCCTCAAAAGATGTGCCCTCACCCTGAATAAGTGCACCCTTACTATTGGAACCTATGTAACTTTTGTTAAAGAATGATGGAAGACTTGTGTGATCTTCCCAGTGACTAGGGTGTGTCTCTCAACACCGAAATCAACCAACTGCTATCTTCCTCTTGGAATCCACTAAACTATCTCTCCTGAGATGCGCCTCTCTCCTCAATGACAAGTCAAAATCTGCATAATGATGAATTAGGTCACTGAACCTTCTCTTATAGCTACCCAAAACCCTAATTCGTTGTTGACTTCTAATTTTAGCTCATTTGTTCTATTTTTAGCTCAAATTGGCTTAAAATCACTTTTAGCCACTTTTAGCTCAATGTCACTTTCTGAATATAACACCTGTGACTGGACTGACCTATAGTAACCCTGTTTACCCCTTTCTGGCCCTGGATATAGTCTAACGGGTTAGTTTATACCATTAAACCTCCTCTCTAGAGCTCCTATTTGGAAAGGTACATTACATCATCCTCCACCTATGTATCCAGCTTGATCTCCTCACGGTGCGTTATGATGAGGTACCTGGTTATACTAAGCGGGGTTATACTATGGTTGTGCGTTGTATTGAGTTTGCGCAGTGATATACTACTGCTGCGCATTATTATATGGAGGTGGTACCTGGTTGAAATGAGGTTCATTTTTCCCTGTCATCATTTATGCTTCCACCCTATAATTATTTGAAGTTCTTTCTCACATCAACTCCATTGTCCTACAATCTTTATCATCATGACCCATTGACTGTAAAAAATTACAGTATGAACTCTTAGGTACTGTATGATACTTCTGCATCATTGGAAAATGATATGGATCATGCCCATGCATCTTACAAATCTCGCACTACGATCCTCCTATTGGAAAAGGGTTTGGTTATCCTATTTCCATATACTGCACAGAAGTTGGACATTCATTCTTGTGGTGTCCTTCTGTCCCGCATGTGGTACACCAAACAACTTATCTTTTCTCTTTTCCCTTATTTTGGTTAATTTGAAATGTGAGGTTCTTCAGATCCTCCTTCAAATCCTCTATTGTTGGATCTATCTTCTGATACTGGTTCTTTTCCAGTTGTAAGGTTTTCTATAGAGCCTCTGCCCGAGTTTGGAACTTTTGTTTTCTTAAAGGGTATTTCAAATGTGGTAACAATGAGTTCATAAATAAGTGCCTATGTTGCATGTCAATCATTACATACTTTAACTTCCCTTTTAGACGCTTGAACCTCTGATCAATCTCCCAAACATTCTCTCTTGTTTTCTGCATGATTTCAATCATCTCATTCATGTACTGATCTTCTGATCTAGGCTTTTGAAATTCATTGATCAATAGCCTCTTCACATCTACAGTAGTCCTTGTTACTCCTAGCGGAATATTTAGAGTTAGGCTCATGTACCAATCTAGTGCACGGTATCTTAGCATGATATCTAACTGCATAAGTTTTGTATCATCATTTGTGATCTTCTTTGCTTCCTAGATCATCTCACAGATGAACAAGTGCTTTTCAGGGTCCTCTGATGTCTCTCCCTGAAATTCTAGTAACCTAATCATGGGATCATGTCCTTCCATATTGAACTATATTAAACTACTACCTCTGCACAATGTAGATACTTGGCTATTACTTCCTAAACTAGCTCCTCCAGTTGTTGCTCCTTGTTTGGATGAATTTTATGTTGTATTTCTTCCACTGAAATTTGGTTGTCTAAATGGTGTTGTTCTTTTTGGTGTACTAGTCGCACATGGGTTTATGGGTTCCACATTGACACTGACCTAGATTGGAATTATGCCTTTTGTTCCTTCCCTTGGACCTCCTGTCTTCCTTTCATATGTTGTGCGCAATATTTCCTCAATCTTCTCCACAGCCCGAAGATCCTCTACCTCTTCCTCATCACTTGCCAAGCCCTCTCTATCATCTAGGGCTCTCTTCTTATTATTCATATTATATTGGTAGGTTGCTCCACTACGCATCTTTCCAACAGTTTCCATTATTTACTTTATCTCCTCTTCCTCCATCATGATTAGGTCCATGGCCTCCTTCTTCTTTCCCTTATCCATTTCTTCCTCCATTTTTCCACCTCTTGTCAGTGCTTCTCCCCTTCCCCCATGTAGGCAGGGAAGTTTAGTTGTCTGATTCCATAGTCATCACACCATTTCTATATAGTAAAATCTTGATTGAAGTATACGATGATCTGATATACCTAGCTCTAGGTCCTTTTACAAAATACTGCTCTGTTGGGTTGTAAGACTTTGCAGTATCTACTACAAATTCAGTGATAAATCCTGCAACAATACTGTATAACCAGAAGTCTACTGCGCGTGTAAATCTGTTGTTAACTTGTTGTAACTGAGCGATATCCATAGGATTCCACTCCAGTTTTCTAATTCGATTTGTTGGGTGGTTTTATTTTAACCTGAATAGCCACTCCTGCAACACATTGAGAAATCACAGAAGAATACCTCATGCAAGTCGCTAAACACGCATTTATCCAGATATTTGCACGGGTATCTTAGGGTTCATATTATCCTTTTTTGCAAACTTAAGTTCCTTTGCTTTTAACCATCTTTCGATCTCTGCCTTCATTGGATTCCATGGTTTGAACATTCCTTTTTATACCTTCATTCTTTGCATGCTTCTTTTACGGATCTTGTCCACTCAATCGCATGCAGTTCCAGCCGAAAACAAAACCATTTGTTGAGTTTCTTCTCTCTCTTTCTACTTCTTGGGCTGACCAAGATTCAGATCTAAATAGGTTTCCAAAAACCCATCTAAAACTACCATCCCTCTTGGTAAACAAGAAGGAAACACATCACATAGAGTGCACTTCACAATCTATGGGTGACTGCAATTCTCAGGGTGACTGCAATGATCAATCACCCAAGATAGTTCTATGGGTGACTACAATGCTCAGGTGCTTGCAATCTAGGAATGAGTGGGGTTCTAGGATTGTATTCCATCTTCTTAAGGCCTTGATATGAGTATTCGTTCTTTGATTCCTAAGATTCATTCATCTTTTAAGCCATACATGCATTCTAACATATTCATTTTATCCATTCATTGATTCATTATAAACTAATCACTGACATAATAAAACATGCAAAAAACATTACAGATAACACATGTTTTACCGTGGTTCACACCCTCTTGGGCTACGTCCACAAAGATCTAGATTCTCTACTCTTTTATTAGGTTTACTGCAAAATATGGCATTGCGCGCACTACATCTTCTACCATACAATCATGAAAAAGGTTCCACAACCTCTGTGAGGCAGACTAGATCACACCAGGCTCCTCAGCTTGTGATCTAACCCTCAATATCTAACCTACTTGACTCTTCTACATCTAAAAATCTTAAAAAATGTATCAGAACCACAATAACTGAACTAGAAACTTTGGAACCTTCTGAACATGACCAACCAGTGGGGCCCAACCTAGATGTTATAACCCTAAATTGCACTAGACATGCATACCTGGCATTAGGCCATCTTGCTATTTTTTCCAAGCCATCATTGAACAACTCTTCTAAAAAACCATTTTTTTGAAGATGTACATGCCCTGCACCACTACTGCTTGCATACACACACTTGTTGCACCATTACAGCCTACGTATACTCAAAAAAAGCACGAAAAATAAAAAATTGCAAAGGGATACAGGTTTTCGGGAAGTTACCTAACCATTTGACCACCCATAGTCGGTCACCCAACCGAATAACTATCTTTTTGGCCTATAAAAGAAGGTGTTGGGGTCCCATTCCTAGAGGAAGCATGGGAGCAAAGGAACTCTGCCCATTTCAGTATTGCCCCTTTGCCCCAATATTTTGCAACCACATTGTGAGTTTGAGCCATAATTCTTTTTTCTAGCCCTTTTTCCTCCATTGCAAACCCTTGCCATTTCCCTAGAGAGAACTGAAGAGGAGAAGAATACGTGGAAGAAGCTGGTGCACGGTGAAGAGGATCCTTGGACCGAGTTTGAGGAGTAGTTGCAGGTCTCATATTGTAAGCGACTTTGTGAGATTAATATAAAGAAATACTTTTTCCATCTCGCCAAATGATGTCTTCAATCTTCATGTTTTATTTGTGTTTTTGTTATGATATCTAACCCACTAATCCATATATATAATGCATGCTTGTAGTTTCTTGTTTGTCTTTTGGTGAATGTAGGTTGGCCTTGGGAGAAGATTCATAGTCGAGAAACAACTGAGCGGAAAGGGATCAACACCAGACGTGGAGTTTAAGGTAAGATTATTGGATCCCTATACTTTGTTTTTTATGTATGATTGTGGGGTAATGCCGGGATAGTTGTTAAAAGTATGAGACTTTAGACGGTTATCTCTGCATGCACTTTAGAACCCTAGTGTAGTCCGTAGGGGTTTTTCCCGCTATAGCACTAGACCTCCTAGGTTCTTATTTATATTGTTTTACAAGATTATTAGCCATTACAATCTCGTACCAAAAACCTAACCCTAACATGGTTAGGTCTAACTACCTGCGTGCCTTGCATTCTTTCCTCCTTTGTATGCAACTTTTCCTTGCATGTGTTTCTTTTCCTACCAGTTTTTCTCCAAAATTAGGCCTTTCCTTACCAAAATTGGGTATTTCCTCAAAATAGGCATGCACCCAACACTGATGTCGTTGATTCCTTTTATATTTTTTTCTTCTCGAGAGCTCTATCTCTTTCATCTCTGCTCCACTCGCTCTACTGAAAAACTATCTCACACACTCCTAGCACTTATCTACAGTCCACATAGCCTTTTTAGAATCAAGGTGATCCTAACTACCTAGCCAACTCATCCTCTGGTTGTTTCATGTCCCCTTTTGTTGCTGGCATTAATCATTCAGGGAGATTTCCCAATGATTCCTTTCTTGATTCTAGCTCGAGAGTCTGTAGTTGGGCCTTTATGATCGAGAGCTTAAGATTAGGGGGAGTATCATGCCCCTACGTTGAAGTGGTACGAATTTGTGCATACAGTATGTCCACAACTCCAAGAAGGTCAGTGACTTTTGTACTTAGCTCAATGTATTGGGATTGTGCAACTACATGTGTTGCACTTTCTATTTCATACCTCTTCTGTAATTCTTGATGATCATGAATCTCCTTTTAATATTTTTCATGCATAAAAGTATGTGCGACAATGTCCACTTGGTGTTGGAGTTGTAATTGTGCATGAGCTTGGACTAGTTCATGGTTGCGCTCACTTAATTTAGAGAGTAGAGTGGTAGCACAATCATGTAGGATTGGATTTGGTATGGGTCCCAATGGAATACCACTAGTTTTTCCATCTAGTAAAATGTGTGTTGATGGGTTGAATTGAAGTACCCGAGCGGGGATACTGGACCTGTTCTTGGAAATTGACGATCGTGGTGGAATGATTGATACTCATGTTGGGTGGTTGAGTTGTTGACACAGATGGTTGATGTTATGAATAATATTTGTATGTATTTTTTGTTGCAACAATAATGACCTTCTGAGTGCATCTATTAGTGTTGCAAGTTCCGATGCCATCTGGATGGAGCCCTGTCGTGATAAGAGGTTGGAACTACAGATGTTAGGATCGATCCTTTATCGTTTTGTACTTGTGGGGTTGGACTGTGTTTTTTATTGCACAAGGGTGTGGATCTTGAGGGTGTTTGACTGAAGTATCATATTTGGATCCCCCCTAGGGGGAACCATGCGCTACGCCTGTAGTCACACAACCTCAATGTTCTTGCGGTCTTGATTGCACTTGGTGCACATTTCTAGAGTGTCTATTTCTTCAACTATTACTAACTGCAGATGTGCGGGTATATGGTCTACTTGACAATGCCATTGAAACTATTTTATAGGGATTATGTGGATGGCTAAGATTGGGTCAAAGAGGATGTATTGTTGCTCACTTTTCTTGCTACTATTTCCACATACAAAGAGCGTGAACCCTTTCTTATAGAGAATAGGGAGGCCAATATTGAGTTGGCCAACATTTGCATTGGGAAAAGGAAAGTGGGTCGACAGGTAATGCGATACAACTAGGAGGCATGTTGAGGTCATTAATAACTGAGAGTGTCATAGGGAACCCATCGATTCCCCTCGGGGAATTCAAATTTATAATATTTCGGTTGTCCTGTTGAACCATAAATGAGTGGGAGTTTCATGACACTCCCACTCGACATTCTCAATTTGCGAAACATATTATCTGATTGGTATTCATGGGGCATGTCTACCATATTTATCGCCATGGGTGAAAAACCACCGAGCAAGATTCTAACATTTAATGTTAATATTTGTCGTAATAGGATTTTCCTTAGGTATAGTAGAATTGACATGTCACTATCTTGATGTATGAGACGAATGAGACCGTAGATATTTGATGGTGACAAGGACATCTCTGTACATGCACAATTATTACTCACTAAGGGTGGCACGCATGTGTTTGCACATCTCGACAGACGGATATCCTAGGTGGGTCACAACACCTCTTCATGTGTTTCCAAATATTGGCCCTTGACCAAGTTTTGGAGATCCTTGGTCAGGTTTGACCTATTTTGGGACTTAGACAGACTGTCGAAGGCAGAGCGCAAGTTGAAGTAGAGATCGTGGAATCTCTGCCCCGTTTTAGGGATTTTTAGGTTTTGGGCTTATGTAACGGGTATGGAGATGTCGACCCATGGGTTTACCCATGTTTAGGCCCATTTTTCAATGTATAAATAGATATATAGGTGATGTAGGAAGAGGCCAATGTGACAAGTGTGAATAGTTGTGGATGCTTAGTGCATGCTATGTGTTAAGAACTTGCAGAGCTAAGTGCAAGTGATTGTAAGAAGCTTGTGTATAGACAGTAAGAAGGCTTCGTGCTTTAACCTAGCTTGGGGAAGGAGGATCTGGCGGAGTGCGCACAGATCCTGTCCTATGTGGAGTAAGATCTTGTGGCTCTGTGCATGTAGACGATTGATTGAAGATAATAAATAGAAGAAGATTTTGTGGATGTAGCCCCAGGCTGGGGGTGAACCACATATATCTTGTGTTATGGTTGCTTTGTGCATTGTGATTGTTTTATTGTTCATATGGTTAATGCGTGGTGTAATAATGTATGCTTAGATAGACATGATATGATAGCTCAGTGCTTAATGATGTGAATAAGATACTAGATCTGATCTGTGTTGATATGCTTAGTGCTTGAATATATTATATCTGAGTGAATACTACATTGCTCTGTTATTAGGGTTTTGTCTGCGAAGTAAATACATGCTAGATGATAATGAATGATAATTGCTAAGTGTTCTTTTAAGGTGTTGTAATCATAGATCTATGTCCCAACTAAGGTTTCAGACACTGGAGTCCTGCAACCACCCCTGCCTCTACCTCGGGTGAGACTTCATCTGCTTCACAGATGTTTATGAAAGGGCCAATAGTTAGGGTTTTGTTAGTGCACTGTTGAAGTGTTGAAACCTGGGTCTTCTCCTGTGCCAACAAATGGTTCCATTGTCGAGACCAAAAACTGTGATTGTTGGGAACTGAGGAAAAGAAATAAAGATCTGTGCATAGATCTGTTGCTTGGCTTGCAAATCTCTGTGATAAGAAAGGAGGTTGATCTGAAGAAAAGAGGTAAGATCTGAATGCTTTGTGCTCCGATAGAGGTAAGAACAGTGAATTATTTTTTTTTAAGATTTGAAAGCTTTGTGTTCTGAGAAAAGTAAGATAAGTGGAAATTTTTGTTTCGAAAGTATGGATCTAGGTATATTTGATAAATTTTATCCTATCTTGAAAACTAGGGCATGGTTAGAAGACAGAAGGTTCAATATGAGTAGATCTGATGAAAGATATGTTATTCCTATGCATAGAAAGAATAACTAATCACCATTGGCACCGCATGCTCCCCTGAAAAACTCATTGCTTATAAAACCCTCTTTCAGGAATACCAAGACATTTTTTCCTCATCATATACAAAGATTCTCGACCTTGACCCATCTATCATCGAACACTGCATAGACACTTGGATAGATATCACCCCAGTTCGTCAAAAGCAATGACCCCTTCACCCATCCAAAGTTGTGGCTATCAAATTTGAAATTGACAAGTTATGCTCTATTGGATTCATTTATCCCATTGTGTACACATCGTGGGTATCCAACCCCATCCCTGTTAACAAAAAATAGGTCACTATTCATGTTTACACATACTTTCGTGATCTCAACCTTGCTTGTCCAAAAGACGACTTTCCAACCCCTTTCATTGACTAAATTATCGACAACTGTGCCAACCATGAAGCACTGTCCTTTATGGATGGGTTCTCCACCTACAATCAAATCTAAATGCATCCAACAGATCAATATAAAACCACTTTTACTACCCTTGGGGTACCTTTACTTATCGTGTCATGCCTTTTGGACTCAAGAACACAGGTGCTATGTTTCAATGGGCCATGACCTATGTTTTCCATGATATTGCTTGCATCATCATCACTTATTTGGACGACCTCACTTCTCGATCCAAAAATAGAACTCAACATTTAGATGACTTATGTATCATTTTCCAATGATGTCGTCAGTATAATATCCGCTTGAACCCCCTCAAGTGTGTATTTTGCATCACTCTCGAACGTCTCCTTGGGTTCATTTTTTCCCAACATGACATCATGGTGGACCCCATCAAGGTCTAGGCTATCATGGAAATTCCCCCACCAAGGAATTTATGCCAAATACAGAGATTGCAAAGAAAATCCAACTTTTTACGTCGCTTTTTCCCAAACTATGCCACTCGCGCACATGGTTTCCTTCGCCTCCTCTGTCATGATATCCCATTTCGATGGGATGAACATGGTAAAACAAGTTTTGATGATTTTAAATATGACCTATCCAATGCCCCTTTTATTAGTCCTCCAAACAATGATCACGATTACATCCTCTACTTGTCATCCTTAGTCATCTCAGTAGCAGGAGTCCTCGTCCAATTAGGGGATGATGGGCGTGAACATGTCATTTACTAAATCAATAAAAATATTTCAGGGCCACCCCTTAAGTACAATTATGATGAGGAACTCTCCCTAGTAGTTGTCCTCCCAGTCCAAATTTTTTTCCATTATATCATGCTTTGAACTACCAAAGTCATAGCAGATTCTAACCCCATGCAATACTTGCTTAGTCATCGACAGATTAATGGAAAATTTTCCTGATGGATCATTATCCTCCATGAATACAACCTATAGTTCTCAACTCCCAAAATAAAGGAAGTAATTTTCCTCACCGAACTCATTACGACTTTTCCCTTGGACACTAAAGCATCCCCCGTTAATACAAATTTCCCTGATGAACACCTCTTCTTCATCCCCTCCGATGACCCTTGGTACGATGATCTCCTCATCTACCTACAGACATAGAAATTTGGGTCTCATCTCTCTCGATATGCTCGTCGATGCATTCTCCATCATGCCCCTTGATATCTCCTTATTGGAGACATTATCTATTGACGTGGGGTTGACACCATCCTTCATTGATGTTTTACCATTGACGAAGCTAAAAGAGTCTTGAATGATTTCCATAGCGGCGCTTGCAGTGGTCACCTCTCGGGTATGTCCACCACCCAAAAAATCATTCAAGCAGGATACTTCTGTCCCACATTGTTTCATGACTACATCCACACTATCAAGCGATGCGACAAATTCCAGCTCTATGCACACATATCACAAGTTCCACCAGCTCTTCTGCATCTAGTCATCATCGTCGACCCCTTCTTCAAATGGGGCATAAAATTCATGACCTACCATCCTCCATCCAGTAACGAACACAAGTATATTGCCATGGCAGTAGATTACTTTACCAAATGGGTTGAATCCATGCCCACTTTCAACAATACTGCTAAGAAAACAACACATTTTTTCTTCAACCATGTCATTTTCTGATTCAAAGTCCTTGTACAAATAGTGTCTGATCACGATAAACACTTTGAGAATGAGATCTTCGCAGAACTCTCCTCAAAGTTAGGCTTGTCCCATGAATTTTCCTCCCCATACTACCCTCAGTCCAATGGATAGGTCGAGGATGTCAACAAAGTTCTCAAAATGATGCTACAATGTACCGTCAATAAACATAAGACCAGTTGGCATCATATGTTGGTTTCCGCGTTATGGGATTATCGCACGACAATCAAAATTGCCACCGTTTTTACATTGTTCCACCTAGTCCACGGGATTGAATCCACCCTCTCTATTGAGTGCGAAATCCCCACGTTACGCACTCCCATCGAGATACTACCTGACACTGCTCCAATGGTGTAGCGCTTCCCGACCTTAGAGTCACTAGATGAAGATCATCGATCTTCATTACAGAACAAAGAGGTAGCTAAAAAACGGTCCAAAGCCACCTTCGACTGCCATGTCAACCTTCTCACATTCAATGAAGGGGATCTCGTCTTAGCCTACGATATCACCCATGATACCCTCAGCTAGGGGAAATTCAAGTCACTATGGCATGGACCCTACATCGTCTAACACTGCCTCACTAAGGGGGCATACATCTTGGCCTCTCCAGAAGGCTACCCTCTCAAAGAACCCGTCAATGGGTTGTACCTAAAGAAGTTTTACGCTTAAGTGTAGCCATTCTATCTTAGGTTTTTCTTTGTACACATTTATAGGGTTTTTAGTCTTCTTTTCCGTTACCATTCCACATGTCTGATCTATCATCCGTGTTATTTATAGATGCATCATCCATCATCCTGCCACATCGGTTAAGCTGACGGTGCCAGTCGTTGGACCCAAAATCTCTCTTCAGTCGCTTGGGCCCTCTATACCCCCTCACATGTGTTGCTCCACTCCAGTGACATCTGTTTGGGCTCGGCCACCAATAACCAAGATGAATACACCATTGTCATTGGTCTCCTCGCCGAGGCCAGTCACCACCACATTTGTCACCTTAGCATTCTATTATATTTCCATCTTGTCATCATGCAGCTCAACAATGTATATCACGTTTGCAATCCTTTCCTCTTTCACAAATACCTGCAAGTTAGACTACTATCTCACAACTTTGATTCAATCACATTTACACATATTCCAAGGAAATTTAATCAAATAGCAGATAATATACCCCCTACCCTATGCCAAATGGGTATCAACTACCCTATACAAGATGGGCTCTCAAGCCTATACAATACACAACTCTGACACTTATGGTGCCCCCAGAGCTCCCCCCCCAGGTCCTCTATCAGCTCGAGGAGCCCCACCAACTGGGGGCCCTCCAATTCCAGGGGGAAACCAACTAGTTATCGATGACCCTGCTACACCCGCCTGATGAATCAAAGTTTTCCACTCCACAGGTACACCCACACACTGCTCCAGGACCTCCTCGTCTTGTATGTGGGCCCACGTCACCTCTGGTACACCCTGCAATACCTGCTTAAAGCGGTGTCACAAGTCCTCTACAAACATCCTGGCCTTTGCCTATGGCGCATGTGCTGGTCTAGCACCAACATCATCTTATCTCTGCCTCTGCCCCACCCTCGACTCTGTTGGCGGTGATCATGCAGTTCCTCTACGGGTTGTCTCCCCATTCATCTTTACCTCTCAGCCTCGGGGTCCCACATGTGCAAAAAAACACCAAAGGTAGATTCATCATCCATATATACATATATAATCATATTCCATGCTATCAAAATCACAAAACATAAAAACAAAGGCATACCTTGAACATCCCAGTCCTCCCCTAGAGGCAACATCATGTTGGAGTCATGACGGTAATCCATAACAGTGTACGAGTACTGTAGTTTCACCTGTGGAATCTATCGCCACATGCATGCCACCATGGCCATGAATTAATGGCCACCCTCTCCTCCCCCATGCCATCACATGGGCCCACCACATTAGACGCAGCTCTCACAACCCTGTAGGCTCTATAAAAATCTTAGGGCACAATAGGGGCAACCTCTCTAGAAACCAAGACACCAAGATGGAGCCAAAGGAAAAGTCACCAGAGTCGGATGTATGACACCGGTGAATTTTCCCCATCATCCTGGAGTGCAACATAAGCCTCCAGGAAAAACTGTCCCCATCCAGGACCCTCTCCACGATCCTCAGCTAACCTCATGTGATCCATTGAGTCCCCAAGTATCTGTAGATCCTCACCACCATAGTGACAATACACTCCATCAGGAGGTCCTCGATCACCTCGATCCCAATAACTGACCCTAACATCGAGTGCAGACCTGTACAGTGGTGACGTGCCAAGTCACCCACTCTCCCATCCCTTGACAATTGGGGGTCAACAGGAAGGGCCATCCCACAGAATAGGAGTCCTGTCAGAAAAAAGCATCCTCGACAAACAAGAATGTAAGTTGGTTCCCCGTGACGATGAAACACTGCATATTAGTGCTCAAATGGTGATCGAATACTGGAGAAGGAAATCCTGCAATTGTATCAGTGGGGAGTCGAAGAAATTGAGCAACCCACAGGCTGCCAAGTGCCTCCGAACTCCCAGTTGTTGTCTCACCACCTCCCATATATGGCCCCAGTATCACTTTCTCCAATGCACTGACATCGTGCTCTCTAGACTATGTTGATCACCTGCATCCGCACAAAAATACTTGGTCAGCCTTCATTATCCATAAAACACGTCAAAAAATTCAACATTTCAAAATTTCAAAATGCTTAGCCTTGCCTCCAGTGCACGAATTTCACCCATACAGGTGTGCACATATGCACACCTATTCGTTGAATAACTACACACTCATGCACAATTGTCAGCAAAACAACCACGCACCCCGTGCACAGTTGTCACTGAGACAGGTGTGCACATGTACACACTTGTTCTTTGGGAAGTTGTGCACTAATGCACAATTGTCTGAGAAACATCTGCGCACAATGCACAGTTGTCAATTTAAGAGGCGCGCATCTCATGCATGACTATACTTCCCTCCCATGTGCCCACGTGTGTGACTGTGTCAATCACAACCACACACTATTCATGAGAAAATGAATTATACCCACACACATGCGCGCGTGTATTCTTCCTTCTCCCATGCACAAGTGGAACCCCTACTCAAAACTACCCTTATACGGTCATCCGTACACCCCTAACCCAATTCTACAAATTTCAAATTATGCAGGAGGATAGGACCACTAACCTGGCTCGCAAATCCTGGATCAGTCAACTTGAGCTCCCATAATCTCCAAATCTCCTCAGAATGCTGTCGTCAAATCACTACAGTGATGGGTACGAATGAGGTTGCATTGTGGGCCCACCAGCCATGTATAGTCCATTTTTCCAAACTTCCACACTCAGTTACAGGACCCTAGAGCCTTCATTTTCATATCCGTTCTCAGCCACAGAATCCTAGTCCCACCATCTACACATTCAAATCCCCCGAGTCCTCATCTGAACTTGGCCTCGAAGGAGAATTGTTCTCACATCATGTTCAAGTATGCATGCTCATGTTCCAAATTATTAGATAACTACTATATGTTCTTTATCATCAGATATTTCTCACGTCAGGTATTTGGTTTTCATGTGTGCAGGTACCTGGTCACCAAAGCGATGTGGCCCTTTCAAGTATATGTTCAAGACTGGCATGTAATTATTCCCTTTGTAAATCAATTGCATCTCCCAGTCACACCATCTAACATTTACCTTTAGGTTCCTTACATCCAACTCTACAGTACCGTCATCTCTACTGCATTTTGGTATTGTCACGTGGTAGCACTCTTCCCCACATGAGTTGTCCCATTCATAGTTCCTCTTGGAAACTTGACACTCAGGCTGTTTTCACCCCCTAGGGATGGGAGTCCTGATAATATTATGCACTTATGAGAATGAGCCACATACTTCTTCTCCTCATATTGCTAACTTTTCCAAATGGACTCCCATGTCATATCATCTCAGTTCTATTGACTACACCTCCGCAGTATCATTATCCCTCCATCTCATCCACCATCTGTTTTCCCATCTGTATATTGTCCTCCATTCTTTTACCTCATACATAAACCCACCCATGGGGTCTCCACCCTCCACCAATTATCTTTCGTAACTTGCACCCTCATAGGCCAATCCATCTTTCACCGGGGCACCCGAAACTGTATCTGGGCACTCAACCCAAATTCTTCTTTATTTATTTTGGTAATTGTAAAAAGCCTTTGTTTCCAACATTTACTTAGCTTTTTTTTCATCACCCCTGATGACCTTCTTTTCCTAACAAATCTACCCATGTCCCCCTTGGTTGGGGCATCCACTTTTTTTTCATTTCGACATCGTTCACGAACCCTGAGTATCCCACGTCTATGTACCCATGATCTTTGATTTTGTCCACTTTGTTAGCCTCTGGCACAGTTTAACCCCATATCTAGTTGCCCCTCTGACATTAGATACAGTTTTATAGTTGTTGCCAATCATACTCCAACATTCCCCAACCAAGGGCAGTCTTGAGTCTCACCACATCTTGACTTCATTCATGTTACCTGTCAGTACCTGATCTCATCTCAGTGGATTTCACGAAGCCCTTTGCTTCTTGGAGTCATGTCTCCCTTTCTGTCAACATCAACATAGTTTCAAAGAGGGAGACAATATCTTGACTCTCATTATCTTTACAATGAGGAGTCTCAGACGAAACAGAGAGAATCATCATTGCTCTCTGATTTCGTTGACCCCCATAACATTCGACTTCAACAAACTCTCATGTTACGGTGGGTCTTACTATGCACCTATTGCAGTTGTTTCCTACCAGCCAAAGACTTCTGAATTCATTAGGCCATCAATGCCTACGAGTCATCGACACTTCTTACAGGCGTCCTTTCCTCATTTAAGAGTATGTTCACCATTTAGAACGGTCATCTGTCATTATCAACCGCCCCTGAGGGCGCTACAATTATCTACCCCAACATACATCTTTAGTTACCATCTCATATTTTTGTTACATGACGCGAGCATTGGGCATGCCCGCCTCGTTTGTACACATATTTTCTTTTTCTCCCTAGATAAATGTTTGGGTCCCACCGTTTTCCCTATCCCTCTGACGGATCTCTCTTGCAGTTCCTCTTATAACTCTTCATTACAATCTCTCTCTCAGTAAAATAAACATTGATGTATTTCGGCTATACGTATGATCCTAACCTATCACATTAAAGGGCATATGTTATCATTGAAAAATCATATGCAACATTGCAAACAAATGGTTATAGAAACACAAGAATGCCAACAACAATTAGTTCACCTGCAACACTGAAATGCATTCAAAAGGAAAAAAACTATACAAGTGGGAAAAAATTGACATGCGCAAATTTAGCAAAGGAAGCACATGCACAGTGCGCAGGCCAACAAAGCCATCAGAGTGCACAATGTGCCAAATGCGAGACTATGTATGAGAAAATTCGTGTACTTCTATGAATGACACATTTGTGGATCTTGTCAGACACTCAACCACTTATGTAGCAACTCCCAACACGATTTGACCTTCATATCTAAGGAAAATCTGAATGGGGGGTTGGTCAAGGACTAGAGGGTTCCTTAAAAGTCCCCTTGTTCATGCCAAGAACCAATTACATTTTTACTTAAAGAAAAGATATAAATAAGAGCCATGGGTGCACTAAGAAACAAAGATCTTCATAGTATTGTTATGCTGCTAGAATTCTCCCTTGAAAATCCATTTTTCTCTTAGGAGCCTTCAAGCATCATTTCAATAGGCCATTCCACTCACCTCTTGAGGGAATAGGCATTGTTGTTCTTCACCATTTTCCATTTTTCTTCCATTGTAAGAAGAGATCTCCATTAGGGAACTCAAGATCCCTCCCAAGGAGAAAGAGGGGACTCATAATTCCTCATTTGTCTCTACGATGTTTTTCCTACTAATCTATTGTAACACCCTGTTTCCCCCAGTTTGTAAAAATAACTATACTGGCCAAGAACTGTGGCAAACTAAAAAATGTGAATGTGTGATGTGAATGGACCTTGTGAAAAAGGTCGATGAATGTGAATAATATATATATAT
>ML796856.1:50183-146309 GCA_009831015.1 Picea engelmannii
GTAGAGCCATCAGGCCTGACTAGTGCGAGGGAAATCATGCCACACGCAACCTTGCAAGAGGAAAAATGCGTGAGGGAGAAGCGAGAAGGGGGAAGACACGAGGGGAGGAAGAGACCTCTATAAAATACAGAGTGAGTGATAGCAAAGAAGGGGGAGAGTAACCCTCATTCTCGGACACTGGCAAATAGAGATGCAGTCTCAAAACATTGCAGTCTCAGCTCTGGGGTGGCTAGCGGTAAATCCGTTGGGAGTCACTGAGCCTACAGTTGGGTGGAAACGAGCACCCCTCTCAGTAGTTGCAATCACACCTGGTGTTTTTTTTCTGATAAGTGTTTTTCATCTTGTATCTTGAAATGTATATTCTGACATTTATGTTCATAAGCTGTGAAATCATGAAGGGTTTCAGTATAAGACTGTCTGTGTGGTGTTTGATCAGAAATGGTGGTTGCATGCTTTTGTTGGAAGGACCACATACGGCTTATCTTTATAGATATATTTGTACATATATATATGCATATTGAATTAATTTAGACTTCGAGTCTTTTCTTGGGAAATCTATACCTCTAGTCATCCCCAGGAATACCCGAAATCGATCTCTTCACAGAGATATCCTTCTTGGAGAGCTTATCAAGAACCTGGAAAAGGATCCGAAAGTGCAAGCCTTAGTAACCCGGTACGAGGAAGAATGATCCTCTTGAAGTCCCGAAATAGTAGTGTAGGGATAAGTATCGATCGATGGATGAGATCCTATCAGAAGATCTGCGGTCATTCACGACCATTAGATTGGAGGAATACACGAGGGCGTTAAATGCCTTGACCCATTTTTCCTTTATCCTCGTGAGTAGTGAAGGAATCAGGACCGTAGATCCCCAAGGTCTGTGGGAGCATCTGGACCGTTGGTTTTTCCATGTCCAGGGAGCAATGGGAGAGTGCACATTATGGGACAGATCTGAGCTATCAGATCTTAGTTAGAAAACACAACATCCGTTGGATCTGTCGAGAGCTGCACAAGGTTTAAAACCTCACATGAAGAGAAGCATAGAGAAAGCCCCGAAGGGGTTGTATCGGGATATCGACAATTCTAAAGTTTGGGAGTCCGAAGGACGAAGGTCTGGACACTCAACATCAGAAGTTCTGAATTTGTGAAAGGATCGGAGCCGTCCGTCTACGGGAGGACAGGTGTCGCAAGATCATTCGCTTCGGAGACTTGGACATCAGGAGTCAGAGGAGGAAGTCTCTTGACCTCCCATGTAGCGAAGTCGCGAGAGGATTAGGACCATAGATTCGAGGAGGACGAGTGGTAGAGATCGAGGGATCTCACGAACTCGGAGGTTTGCAAGGTGAGAGCCCAGGAGTTGGGTGCTCCAAGAAGCGAGTGGAAAAATCGTGAGGAGAAAGGATAGTTGTTGGATCTAGGATGCGGGAGGACCGTTGGATTAGGGCCTTACCTATCATATCATGAATTCATAGGTTTAGGGGTTGAGAGGGCCTCTTCTTGACCTCAGAAGTCACAAAGTGCTGAGAGCCGAGGCACAATTGAGGAACGCATGACAGAACCACAAGGTGGGGCTCACGTGGTTGACAGGCAGACACACATTGCCTGGAGAAAGGAGTCAATGCTCTGTTGACTTCTCATGTCTTGGGGATTCGCGAAGTAAGAGCACAGGAGCTCAACCCTTCGACCCGTGAAGTGGCGAGGAGAAAAATTTGAATCATTGGATCCAGGAATGGGAGGACCGTTGGATCAGAACTCCTTGGAGATATCGTATATCGAGAGTTCGGGGGTTCGGAGGTTGGAAGGGGTCACTTTCGATTGTCGAAGTCGCGAAGTGCCGAGAGCCGAGGCTTGTGAGAACACATGGCACATCCATCAGGTGGGGCCCGTGTGATTGACATGTGGGCACGCATCGCCCAGAAAGGAGTCAACACTATGTTGACTTCTTGTGTCTCGAAGATTCATGAGATAGGAGCGTGAAGGCTCAATGCTTCAACTCGTAAGGTTGTGAGTTGCGAGAAGCGCGAAGAGGAAGTCAATCATTGTTGAATTTTGCATCTCGATATTTTAGAGAAGAAGAGCACGAGAGCTCGAAGCTTCCACCTGCGAGGTTGCGAGTAGCGAAAAGTGCCAAAGGGAAGTCATGGATTGCATTTCCCCAAATCGTGAAAAGTCGATAAGCGCTTGGCTGGCTTAAGCGTGTAGACATGGGATAGGGTCATGTGGACAAGAAACCAAGGGGGAAACTTGCCACTCACTAGCCCTGTTGGGGATCAACGCTTCACCGTGTCGGGGTTTGCAGAGTCGAAAGACTCAATGCTCTGGTAGCGTTGAGTCGCGAAGAGAGAAAGAATTCCATACTTGTTCAGCCTGTGGTCGCGACCCACGATCACATGGAGGTGGATAAGGAAGGAAATAGCCCATGCTAAGACCCCTGTAGGTATTTCAGGGATTCTGATCCTCGAGAATTTGACGAAAATTTTTGTTCTTCTTAGTGGGTATCTAACATCTATTGATCCATTGGTAGCATTATGTTGGTCATTGGTTGATTTTTATGGTTTTAAGTTTCTCATGCTTTCTAACTTTTATTTCTTAGTTGTTTTAGTTTATTTCTTTGTTTATACATATGTTTGGCTTGTTTAACCCACTCAAAAACTTCTGCCTTGTCTAGCAGGCTCATCTAGACATGCAAGTTTTGTTGTTTTTCTCACCCAAGTGAAAAAAACCAACACAACAATTTCCCTTAACCTCTTTATACCAGTCATCATCGAACTGTATAGTTAGAATCGTTTCTCGAAGATTCGTTTGAAGAGGTATCACCGAAAATATGTGTGGTCTCCGACTCAACGCATATACCACTCTATTCATTGTTCCTTTTAAGCAAGTAATCTCAAAATCATATTTGCTAAGAAATTTTGACTAATGCCTTTGTCGCATGTTCCAGTCACTCTGTGTAGATATGTGTTGCAATCCACAATGATTTGTTTTTAGTTCGAATTTATGCCCAATCAGATAGTTTCTCCACACTCTCAAGGCATACACAATGGGAAATAACTCTAAATCATGTGTTACGTAGTTCTCCTCATGCTTTCTTAATTTCCTTGAGATCTAAGTGATCACTCGATCGTCTTGCATCAAGACTCCGCCTAAGCCTTCCTTGGATGTGTCTATGCATACCAAGAATTCCTTGTCCATGTCAGGGACTTTTATTATTTCCACTGTCGTAAACAACCCCTTGAGCCTTTGAAATTCTTTTGTGCACTTCTTGGTTCGTACATTCTTCTTTTTTTTCTTCTACAATTCTGTGATCGAATTTTCTATCTTCGAAAAAAATTTGACGAACCGTCGGTAATATCCTGCTAAGCTCATAAAGTTGCATACTTCTGGTACATTTGTTGGTGCAGGCCATTCCATAATAGATTCTACCTTTGCTGGATCCATAGCGATGCCTTCATCAGATATAATATGCCCTAAGTAATGAATCCTCGATTGGTAAAAAGAGCATTTCGACAATTTCCCATATAATTTGTGTTCCCGTAAACAATGTAGTACTAAGCACAAATGTTCATCATGTTCTTTCGTCGTCCGAGAATATATCATTATTTCATCAATGAATACTTGAACAAACTTGTCCAAGTATTCTTGGAACACACCATTCATTAAACTCATGAATACCCCCAGGGCATTTGTTAGTCCAAACGGTAAAATCGTAAACTCGTAGTGCCTGAACCTCATCTTGAATGCGGTCTTAGGAATGGTATCCCTCTTTAATTCCTATTTGGTGATTTCCTGATCTCAAGTCGATCGTTGAAAACATTGTCATGCCTTTCATTTGATCAAACAAATCATCTATTCTTGGCAATGGATACTGGTTCTTGATTGTCGCCTTGTTCAATTGATGATAGTCAATACGAAGTCTCCACAACCCATCCTTCTTTCTTATGAAAATAACAGGCACACCCCAAGGTGACACACTTGGACGTATAAGTCCTAGGTCCAAAAACTCGTTCAGTTGCATTTTCGACTCCTGTAACTTAGGTGTCGACATCCAATAAGGCGTTCTAAATATCGGTTTAGTTCCAGGTTTCAAGTCGATGCTAAATTCCAATTCTCTTTTGGGCGACAAGCCTGGTAACTCTTCTAGAAACTCGTCAGCAAAATATCGTACTACCATAAGTTTTTCTAATCCTTTTGCCTCACACTTGTCTTTTAGTGCTAAGATTGCATATAAATTACATCCTTTGTGCATGATCTTCTATAGTTGCACGGAAGAAATGAACCTCAGGGACACTCCCTGGTTTCTTCCTACAATCACTCTTCTTTGTCCCTCATCACCAGTCAAACTCAATCGTTTTGTGTTACAGTTGAGTATCACATCATGCAATTCCAAGCAATCCATACCGATAACGACGTCTTAAGATCCTAAGATTGTGGCATATAGTTTGAACTTCGTTATAAAATATCCCAAGTTAATGAGACAGTCTAAAACCCTTCCCCCAACCTTTTTTTGGGCACCCGAAGCCATTTCTACGTACCTAAACCTGTCCTGTTTGACTTCCTTTGGTCATCGATGGTACCTAACATCTCGAGCACAGTGGACTGGTGCTTGGCCTAGTGGTTATTCACCACTGTTTGAATCCTGTGGGACTTGCCCAAATCTCAAACCATAGTGTGTCTTGTTGTTGGCACAAGAGCAGACCCAGGGTTCAACGCTTCAACAATGCACCAACAAAACCCTAACTACCGACCCTTCCAGCAACACCTGCGAAGAAGATGAAGTCTCACCCGAGGCAGAGACAGGGGTGGTTGCAGAACTCCAGTGTCTGCAACCTTAGCTGGGACACAGATATGTGATTACAATACTCTAACAAAGCACTCAACAGTTACCATTCATCAGTATTCAGCCAATATTTACTTCGCGTATAAAAACCCTAATTACAGAGTAACACAATACTCAATCAGATCCACACATCTAAGCACTTATCATAAAGAAACAGATCATATCTAACATTCATTCACATCACTGAGCACTAAGCTACTATATCCGATGCTTCTAAAATTCATAAAGATAAAAACACTAAGCATAAATCACATCAAAGGCAAAAAGCAATAATCGAAATGCACAAAGAACCCATAACACAAGATATACATGGTTCACCCCCAGCCTGGGGCTAAGTCCACCAACTCTTCTTCTCTTTATTGTCTTCTATCAATATTCTACATGCACAGAGCCATAAGATCCTACTCCACATAGGATAGGAGATCTGTGCGCACCTCGTCAGATCCTCCTTCCCCAAGCTAGGTTACAACACAAAGCCTTTATACAATCTCTTACAGTCACTTTCACTTAGCCTTGCAAGTCTTGCACAGTATGCACAAAGAAATTACAACTATCACTTGCACTTAGCATGTTGGCCTTCACTTGCCCTTAGCTCCTAGCATCACACACCACACACACCCACACTCCTTACTTAAATCGCCTAGCTTTCTATTTATACATTACAAAAGGGCCTAAACATGGGTAAACCCATGGGCCAACATTCCATACTCGTTACATAATCCCAAAACCCAAAAATGCCCTAAAAGCGGCCGAGATCCCATGATCTCTGCTTCAACTTGTGTTCTGCCTTTGACAGCCTATCGAAGTCCTAAAATAGGTCAAACCTGACCAAGGATATCCAAAACTTGGTCAAGGGCCAACACTTGTTGATTATGTCACTATGGCCTTCTCAACCTCACAGTCTAGCTGGTAATGTGGTTTTCCACATGTCTAACATCCGGTCTTCGGTCCAGTTCTCCTGGGTCTCAAAGTAGAAGTTGTTTGCCTACCATTTTGAGCTCCTGGTCTATTCTAATGAATAGACCTAAACTATTTTTGTTGATGCGGAGGTCCTATGCAGGGAATCCTTTGTTGAGGAGTCAGTCATCAGAGTGTCGTGAACTTGGATCCTCTTTTCGTATCTCGGTACCATGATGTATGTTTGGTTGGTGGCTGATGTTGTTGTGCACCAAATGTTGTTTGTCCAGTTAGTCTTGCAGGTGTCCTGCCCTAACCCGCACTGGTCAACTCTTCCTCAGCTATAAGGGCCTTCTAGACTGCATCGTGCAACGTCTGAGGCATTATGATCCTCACCTTTGCATGAATGTTGAATTTAAGGCTGAACAAAAAATTGTTGACCTTTAGTGAATTCCTTTGACAAATACCTCTCCCAGAACCACTCCTCGAACATTTCCCATGACATGTCTTCGACGACCATGTTTAGTTGAGGTAGGAGTGTCTTCCACCATAGAAGAGTGCTCCGCTTCAGCTAAAATACCTCTATGCGAACCTTCATGTTGGAGGTATAATCACGAAGTAGAAAGCACATCGCCATGTTCTCCAACAATGCCTTGGTAGCTGAGCCTTATGTGGCACCCATGAACTCGGGAAACTTCACCTTATCGATTTCTCCATGAATGATACCACTACCAGCTGGAGCACGTTGTGAACCCTCATTGGGTACAAGTGCCCTGGACTCATCTCTATCTATCTAGTTAATCAAACCCTCTGACATCCTTTGAAAGGACCTCATCAAACCAACCACATCCCCCACAACAATCTACTCCTATCCAATGACTTGTTCTTCTCCTTGGGGGTTATACCTCTTTAGCATGGATGCTACTGGAGGCGTCACACCTCCTCCCCTAGCACCATGTTGTCTACCTCCACGACGTCCTCTAACCATGATTACATGCATGGACACATTTCAATTTTAATTAGTGATAATTTATAATGAAGTGTTTAATACAGTGGAAGGTGTAATCATCCCAAGTAGTGGGGTTGAACCCGCTCTGATACCACATGTAGCATCCCCTCCATTATGACAACGAATAACGATGTACAACAGGTAAATTTCTAATCACTATGAAGTTCTAATAATTCCTTTCTTACAAAAAAAATCTTAATGCATTTACAATCTCAAATAAAGTACCGTAACTGATGACAAAGAAACCGAAGATGTTTTTCGCGACATTTCTCCCCCCCAAAATGTATCTTGCTAATCATAGAGACTTCACCGATACCTCCCATCCAACACTAGGGGTACTCTTCTTCCCCCTTATCCCCCCGAGCCGCAAAGGGGGCACACACACAACTAGAATAAACTAGATCCCAACTTGCCTCAAAAGGTAGAGCCACCACTCTCTCTCAGGCTGGGTATCCTGACTCCCACAAGTAAAACCAGTCAAATTTTTGCAGCATAAATTTACCCATAACCAGTTTTTCCATTTCTCATCTAGACCATTTATTTTATATAATTTTCTTAATGACACCTTCCCAGTTGCACATTTAATTCACTTTTTAATTAGATAATTTAGAATTATTTCCCCCTTACACTTGTCAACCTTTCTTTAAGTTTCACAAGTAATTCCACATTTTATTTTAATTAAATTCAACTTCCCTCACCCATCCTAAAAGCGCTCCTTAAATCACTCCTAGTTGTCTCTTTATTCCCCTTATTCCCATTTAATTACTGACACCTTACTAAATCTAAGTTGAGTTAAAATATGAATCTTCTTCTACTTAGACTAGTGTTAACTAGACTCTATATACCTTTCTATGTGTACACATTCTCTCATATTTATTTCTTTCTTATTTAAAACCCCCCTTTCAATATTTCTTCCACACATGTGCCTTATCATTTTTTAGATATATTTCACCTTTTCTTAAATCTTAACTTGATTTTCTTCATTCCCTCTTTTTATTATTATTTAAATTAGTTAATAATTTAGTGTTAGCCTCCTTCAAGAACTTAGACTTAGGCTTAAAGTTTGAATAGGCTTAGACTTCATTTGGGGTTGCAATTACTAAATTCGTTCTTAATTAATTAATTAATCTGGCAGTGCTCAAGATTTTACAAGGTTTAATTATTCGCTCAAGGTTTTCTAGGCCACCTAGATTCATTGACTCAAATTTTATTTACACGACGTTCCCTTCAATACGCACTCTGTGCTCCAAGGTTGCCACTCGCCTTTGACTGGTTGGTAGTTGTCCAACCCTTGGAGTCAACACTCCATTCAGGCGACCTTGTGAGAGACTAAGGGATTCTAAGGAACAAGGACCCTACCTTATTGTGTGCCACTTAGAAATATTCATGAGTGATTGTCTCTGTCTACCCTCACGGTATTGTGGACCTCTCGAACTAGGTAATCATTAACCTACAATTCGAGCCACGATGAGAGTGCTAGTACCTTGTGACAGGGACATTGCCACACCTCTCCATCAATATCTAGTCTATGTGAATGGCCACTTTACTCTTTATGTGAGTCATATTAGAAAGCAATTGTTAGCCTGCATCCATCAACAAAACACTGTGAATGATCCATATACAAAATCATACTGTAATCGATCATATGTCACATATGCATAAATGAAATACCCAAACCAATACAATTCACTCCTTGACTCAAATCCAGAGTCCTAGGAAGTCCATTGATGCCATCGACATCAACAATCTCTCAAGTGTCCTACACACTCAGGGGAAACTCGTCAATAGCATCTTTCAATACATATATCAATTAACATTAAATCACAACCATCACATCATCATAGAAATCCAAAAGTAAAATATATAACCATGTACTAGAACCAGATCACTTGCACGCAAGTGTCCTTAAATAATAAGTCGATAACATGTTCTCACAATAGTGGGATGTTACATACACTCCCTTTTGTTTTAAACTTCGTCTTGAAGTTGTACAGTCTATAAAATGCAGTAATAAAAGTATCTAACAAGATCTATATGTCTAATCTATCAAACACATATGGAAATGGTTGGCGCATATCCTATGTGTCCTCCTAGGTATCCGAGTGTGGACTAAAATTGTCCCACTGGACCTTGACCTAATCGACTGTTGGATGTCGTGGTTTTCGAATGTGATGGTCCAAAATGTGGATTGGCTTCATCATGAGTGCACCCTCATCTGACACCTGCAAATAACTCAAGTCAATCACATGTGTAGGATCACTAACATAATGTCTCAAAACTAATACATGGAAAACATTGTGCATACACCTCAAAGAATCAGGCAAGGCTAGTCGATAGGCCACAGGTCCCTTCTTTTCCACAAATTTTAAAGGTCCCACAAACCTAGGAGAGAGTTTATTACCCTTTCCAAACTTGGTCAAACTATTGTGTGGTTTCACCCACAAGAAAACTTGGTCGCCAACTTCATATTTGCGGTCAACTCGATGCGCATCAACATAACTCTTTTGTCGATGTTGGGCCTCATTAAACCTTTGTCTTATCGCATGCATTTGTTATTTCATTTCTTGGATAACTTATGGTCCTACCAGGACCCTATCCTAAAGTCGATCCTAGCTCAATGGCATCTGAAATGGTCACCTGTAAAGAAACTTAAATGGTGCCATCTTAATGGTACTTTGATAGCTGTTGTTGTACACAAATTCTACTAGTGGCAAGAACTATTCACAACGATTTTGTTGGTCCATCACATACATACACAACATATCTTCCAAAATTTGGTTCATTCTTTCTGTCTGCCCATCTGTCTCAGGGTGATAAGTTGTACTAAAGTTCAGTTGTGTCCCCAAGGCCTCTTGGAAACTTTTCCAAAAACGTGTTGTAAACACTGATCCTCTATTGGATATGATCCTTTTTGGCACGCCATGTAATATCACAATCTTGTTGATGAAAAATATAGCTATGTATGACTCTTGATACGTCATACGCACATGAATAAAATGTGCACTCTTTGTTAGAGTGTTAACTACCATGAAAATCAAGTCGTTCCTCCTTGTCGTTAGTGAAAATCCAACAATAAAGTCCATCGAAATGACCTCCCATTTTGATTCTATAATGACGTGTGGTTGTAGTAATCCTACCAGATGTCTTTATTCAACCATCACTTGCTGACATTCTAGACATCTTGCCATGTACCTAACTATGTCTGCTTTCATTCCTTTTCATAATAATAAGGGCTTAAGGTTTTCCCTCATCTTCGTGACTCCTGGATGAGCCATGTACACTGCTCTATGAGCTTCGCTTAAGTTCAAACTTCTTAATTTGTCGTTAAGTGGTACGTAAATCCAGTTTTATACCGCATCAATCCATCATTGTCCAATGTATAACCTTCAAAATTTGGTACCATCATGTTGTCTTGTATGATATTTTTTTTATCACTGAAAAATCGCCCGCAACATTGCACGCAAATGGTTATAGAAACACAACAATGCCAACAAGAATTAGTTCACCTGCAACACTAAAATGCATTCAAAAGGCAAAAAACTATACAATTGGGAAAAAATTGACATGCACAAATTCACCAAAGGAAGCGTGCATACAATGTGCGATCCAACAAATCCCTTAGAGCGCACAATGCACCAAATGCATGACTGTGTAGGAGAAAATTTGTGCACTTCTATGAATGACACATTTATGGATCTTGTCGGCCCCTCAACCACTTATGGACCAACTCCCAACATGATTTAATCTTCATATCTGAGGGAAATCCAAATGGGAGGCTGTTCAAGGACTAGAGGGTGCCCTAAAAGGCTCCTTGTTCACACCAAGAACCAATTACATTTTCCCTTAAAGAAATGATATAAATAAGAGCCATGGGTGCACTAAGAAACAAATATCTTCATAGTATTATTATTCTGCTGGAATTCTCCCTTGAGAATCCTCTTTTCTCATAGGATCATTAAAGCTTCAGTGAAATAGGCCATTCCACTCACCTCTTGAGGGAATAGGCATTTTTGTTCTTCACCATTTGCCATTTTTCTTCCATTGTAAGAATATCTCTCCATTAGGAAACTCAAGAGCCCTCCCAAGGAGGAAGAGGGGACTCATAAGTCCTCATTTTTCTCTACGGTGTTTTGCCTACTAATCTATTTTTATATTGGTAGCATTATGTTGGTCATTGGTTGATTTTTATGGTTCTAAGTTTCTCTTCTAAATTTTATTTCTTAGTTGTTTTAGTTTATTTATTTGTTTATGCATGTGTTTGGCTTCTTTAACCCACTCACAAAATTTT
Source organism: Picea engelmannii (assembly GCA_009831015.1). Classification (NCBI taxonomy): domain Eukaryota; kingdom Viridiplantae; phylum Streptophyta; class Pinopsida; order Pinales; family Pinaceae; genus Picea; species Picea engelmannii. The sequence goes on from ML796856.1 coordinate 61,213, forward strand.
GTCTTGTCTAGTAGGATCATCTAGACATGCAAGCGTTGTTGTTTTTCTCACCCAAGTGACAAAACCAACACAATAGATTGGCGACCATACTGGGGATAGGTATCAAATTCCACCCTATTTGATCTTAGAGAGCACTTCTTTTTAATAAATTTGTCTTGCAGGTACCAAAACCGGCCTAGCCCAACCTTCCAAAGGAAAAATTCAGATTTGGAGGAGGAGTATTCCACTCAAAAAATTTCCCCTTACGTATGACAGGAAGTGCACGGATTTTCTTGCCCAAAGACGCACACTGTGCGCACCATAGACTTATTTACTCTGTGCATTCTATGCACTATGCACCCTTTGCACACCTGTCAGAATTGTAACCCATGCACATATCCAATTTTTCAAAATTGTAAGGGTTTTTATGATGATTTGAAGGCCCCTAGCCTTCCGATTTTTGCTTTATTCACTTTGTAAGGAAAATGCACTCCACTTAGAATCCTTTCCCATATTAAAGGTTAGATAAACATAGGCACTTAGGGGGTAAAAAGAACAATATATTCTCCTCTTTTGCTTTGGTTTCCACATGGATGGCTTGTTTGGCTTGTAAAATTTTAAGTTAATATTATTGTTGTCATACATAAATCACTTACATTGGGACTAGAAGTTAACTTTGACCCTTGAGTATGCTCTTATCTTGCATCCTAGTGTGATATTGAGAATCAAAAAGGTGGTTAAAGGGACATTTCATCTCCCTTAACAAAAATATTTAGGAGAGGACAAAGCCCCTCTAGGGTTCCTCTTAGTTTTTTGAAATCAGCTTAATTTATAAGGGCCCATACATGCACACATGTTGAAAACTTAGGATAATTTCTTGAAATTTGTTTCTTAGTTTACATCACAATCTAGGGAAGTTTAAAGATCAAAGTAATGGGCCCATACATACCCACATGTTTACAAGCTAAGATAGTTTTCAATATTTCTTAGTGTAAACAACATTTAGGGAGTTTAAAGGATTTGTAAGAACCCATATGTCCACATGCTAGTTCTTAGGGATTTTAAAATTCCACAATTTTGTACCAATGACACTTAGTAAGCTAGGTAAAAAATATTTGTAAGGACCATAGGAAGTCCACATGTTGCAATCTCATGCCTAACTTATTAAAAACTTGGAACACTTTTTTCACTTGCTCACACACAAAGTCACTCGTCACTCACATAATTTCCATTTTGAATTGTGGAGGTTGAAGTAGGTATTCTCCAAAGGAATTCTGAAACATCCCACTACTTCTTTGGAAATTATCCACACCCATTAAATCAAATGAGATTGGTTCACACCCCCAATCTCTCAACCCACCACATCTAAAAAGTTTCTAAAAACTCACTAAGTTTTCCTCCATAGGAGGTGCCAAAAGAATTTTTTTAGTCACGGTAGGATCTCAGGGGTAGGCATCCAAATAACCCCCCGTGATCTGGTTCTCACATTTTTCAAACATTAGAAGTTGAAAAATAGGGAACTTTTAAATCCTCCAAGTCAAGTATTCCTACACCATAAGGTAGGGAGATACTCGTGAAGGGTTGAAGGCCGAGGTCTAGTTGTTCTACGCATCCCCCCTTGAGTCACCCAAATCTTGGAAGGGATCCATCCCGTGACCCATTTCTGAGGCCGAAAATATAAATGTATCACTTTGATCGAGGTACCTAGTGACCAAAATTTAGTACATCTACCCAGGTGGCGATTATGGGCTGCAATCACACCTTAATCAGATTTTGTGTAGCTATTGGGAAATATCGCTAGCTCTTTCGGGATATGCGCCCTCTACCCCTCATTATAACTGATTATTTCATCCTTCACTAGTTCCTCTTCCAGTGGCTTCAAACCCCATTATTGAGTGTTGTTGGCCCTTGGTTATGGAAGCAAGAGAAGATCAAGGAAGAAAAGGAAAAATGTGAACTGCGCAGAAGACACAGTGACTGACACTGTGTCGAAGTGAGAAAAAGAGAAAAAAAGACGATACGAAGTAAGAGAAAGCAAGTCGTTGGACGAGGAGATCGAGGATGACAGATCAACAAGGAAGATGGATCTTGGACAACTCAACAAGAAGAAAAATCCACCGTTGGATGCTTTGGAGCACCGCATGAGAAGGAAGGAAAGATAGGCTAGAGAAGCCCTGAAAACGTGGGTCAAGTTGACCTAGGGTTTTAGACACCTAGGGTTTTTGTATCTAGGGTTTTGACACTTAGGTATTGATCTAAGGGTGTCTGAGAGATATTGTAATGTATAAATAAAGGTCTAAAGGACCTTGGATGGGTTGGTGCTAAGTTGGTTGAGTGTTCATTGTTGTTGTGTGACTGAGTGAGTACTACTGTGTGAGGGAGAAGTGATGTGTGTGAGAGCCTTTTGGTATTGTAAGATCTTCAGCTGGGTGCAAAGATCAACCCTACAATTGGGTGCACAGGGAGGGAAGAGAGAAGAGAGAAGATATGCTAGCTAAGAGTGCAGACAAGAACTGTATGATTTCATCTCAATATCTTATAAAGCACATTTCTGTGGACGTATTCCTAGGGAGAGGGTGAACCACGTATATCTTGTGTTATGTGTGATCGATGTTGTGTTCTCTATCATTTGATATTTTGCTATCGTGATATTGTGTTAGATCTGAAATATAACTTGCATAGTAGGTTTAAGGAAGGTAAAGAATAACTAGGTGGTTGTGTGTTGTTGTTGTGAATCCACTCTACATTTCCTCTGGTTGTAGACACTTGTGTCTTGCAAACCCCTATAGCTACTTTGGGTGAGACTGCATCTGCTTCACAAGTGTTGCCAAAAGGGCTAGTAGTTAGGGCTTGTTGGTGCGTTGTTAGAACTGAACCCCGGGTCTGCCCCTGTGCCAACAAATGGTTCTGTTGTTGAGACCAGAATCTTCTTGAGGGAATGTCAAGGTGGTTTCCATCGAAGACGGAGATTCAGAAGTGGATAGAAGATAAAGAAAAGGACTTCACTGAAGCCCATAACAAGAACCCTAATCTTAGTATAGAGGATTGGTTGGAAAGATATATCTTTATTGATATACATGAGATTTTCATTGGAGGAATCCATCGGGAGCTATATGAGTGGCTAGCTAGGTTAGAAGATACCCAGTTCGAAGTCAGACTCAGACCACCTATGGTTTGGACTTCGATGTTGATCAAGAAGGTCTAGAGAGTTGATAACGTCGTGTCAAGAGAAGTATATCACTGGTTTGATAGTACCATTGGAGGGTATATCATTGAGTTTGTTGTTGAAATAGTAGAGTCGTATAGCCAAGCAGAGAGATATTTATTTAAGGAACCTAGAGGGAAATTTTTACACTTTTTGAAGTTGAAGATCAAGATGTTATTGCATGAGAAGAACATCTTGAAGATACAGTATTTGGTCATATTGGAAGAGGCTAATGTTCAAGAACTTGGAAAATGACAGAGACATAGAGGCTGGACATACGCGCAGTGGGAGAGCATTCATAGAAGTCCCTCTTACGAACCTATTGAATAAGAACTATGGGGACGAGGGTTTCTATAGTGGAGAAGAGGCAGATCTGACAGACAAAGAGCATTCAGAGCCCGCTAGGATAGAGGAACCTCGCCGAGAAGAGCCAGAAACTTCAAGAGCTGTGTCGACCGTTGAATTAAGTACTATTAATCCTCCTATTATTTCAACAACATTAAGCAATCAGAGTAATCAGAGTCACCAGAGCACTCAGAGCATTGTCACTAGTAGTCCACCACATATTTAGTCAGGAAACCTAGGAAGATCTATGGCAGATGAGATGAGGTTACCCACCTTCAGAGGAGATGGATCTGAAGATCTTGATCAACACTGGTTTCTATGTGAAGTTGTATGGAGTATTAAACATATCACTGATGAAGATGTTAAACGAGATCAGTTCAGTAGTACCCTAAGAGATCGTGCACTGAGCTGGTACATGAAATTTGTCCAAGTAGCTGCTCCTAAACCATTGAATGTCATTAAGACTACACTAATTGTTGAATTCAAGAAACCTAAGTCAGATTTGTAGTGCATTACAGAACTAAAAGAAATCAAGCAGAGAATAGTTAAACCTGTGTGGGAGTTTGATCAACGATTTAAGACTCTGACAGGCCATTTGAGTTTTCAGATCCCAGATGAGTAGAACAAGGAATGGTTCATTGCTTCCCTCTTACCACACATCAGAATTCCTCTGATGCAACAAAAGATTGCTTCACAGGTAGAGGCACTGGAGATCGCCATGAAGTTAGAATCAACCCCTATGGGAGAATCCAGCTCAGGTATGAGTCAAATCTTGAGTCAGCTAACTAGCTTATCAATGCAGGTTGAAGATATGAAGAAGGAGAAGGGAAAAGATAAAAGAGAAGACATATGGTGTATCAGATGCAAATCAAAAGGTCATGACAAGGAGAAATGTCCCCTATTTCATGAATACTTGGCCTCTGGATCTCCGATCCCTTTGAAGCAAGCTACTCTACCCTAGTGCAAGGTATGTAGAAATCGACATCGCCTTGGTGAATTTTAGTATTTGAAAAAATATGTCTAGACACCCACAAATCTATATTGTAGGTTATGTAAGTCGATAGGACACGATGATAGGGATTTTAGGGCTTATGATCTCATGCATGAAAGGTCGAGGGATATATACAAAATTCAAGCCGAAGTACAACAAGAAGGAAACACTGCACAATAGAATTCCCCAGGAAGAGGAGACTTTAACCCTCATAGTGGATTTCAAGGACGAGGAAGAGGAGGAGGGTTCGGTCAAGGTCGAGGTCATATCATATACTATAAATGTGCACAACCAGGACACTTGGCAAGGGACTGTCAGAACCCTTGTACCACTTGCAGCTATTGCAACTCATTTGAGCATGTTATCGAGGAATGTCTAGCATTGCTAGCTAAACTTCAGGAGAGACGAGGAGGAAACCAACAAATAAAACTAATCAAAGAAGAACCCCATGGAGCATATGTCAAAGTCATTGTTATCACTAGAGGAGGTGTTGTTACAGGAGAAGACAGAGTGACCCAAGGAAAGACTACAGAAGAATCAGGAGTCAGGAAAGCTACAGAGAAGACACAAGTGTTTGATGCGAAGAAAGAAAAACAAATATTTGAGGAGGCAAGAAAATAATTTGGGAGAGACCAAAGCTCTTCATCGAAGACACAACCAGAAGTAAGAGAATGTGGAATGCCTCTAGCATTTGACCAGTCTACTTTGCCCGAAGATCGAAAATAGGTGAGTAAACTTGTCATTTTCTTGTATACATTTATATAGTTGATTAAAGATGAAAAATCCATACAACAACTAAAAAATTTGGTCAGATAGTATGAGATAGGAAGGGTATACCCTTTGCTGAATAAAGCAGTACATCAACTATCCAAAAAGAGAAGGACAAATAAATAACTACACCTTAATGCTCGGATTGGAGAGTATGATATAGATTATGTAGTCCTCGATTTAGGATCAAAAGTCAATGTTATGACGAAGCAGACCTGGACACTGATGGGAAAACCTAAGTTGATCTATTCCCCTATTAGGCTTAGGATGGATAATCAACAAGCTATAAGCCCCTTCGGAAGACTAGAACATGTCCCTGTGGACATCGAAGGAGTAAGGATGTTTGCAGACTTTGAGGTGATTGAGATAGTTGATGATAGTTGTCCTTACCCTGCACTGTTAGGAATTGATTGGGCTTTCAAAAATTCCACTGTGGTTGATTTTAAGAAAATAAGAATGACGTTTGAAGGAGATGGCCTCCAGATCATTGCACCTTTGGATCCCGATGAAGGTCATAGATACACAGAACCCATCAGAGACGAAGAGCACGCATATGAACTAGAAAACATATGCAAATTAACAGCCAAACAATAGGATTACATTAATCCTATGATGGATGGGAACCTAAGCTAGCGAAGTGACAACACATGCTCATCAGATTCAGAAGAAGCACTAGAGAACTGGGAGAACAAAATGTATGAAGTATCTACAAGGAGATGTGCTAGATTAACGAGAGAAGTTCATTGGATCGACACAACAGTAAGTAACTTGCCCACCTTTGATGGTCTAAATCAGTTAGAAGGATTCTCATTGAACTTTGAAAAAATTGTACCAACACAACAAAGATTGTTGGAAATGGATGAGGCCCTGAAATAAACTCTAGCGATATGGTGGGGGACACACAAAAACAATATTACAGACTGGGTACAATGTCGCACTCTGATGACAGTATGATTTTCAGAGCAAGTAGAAGGATACAAAGTTAGGTACACGGGTCAAAGTTCTCCGAAGAACCATGTGCGAAGTTGCGAGGAGGCCTGGAGTAGCATTCCTCAAGAGCAGTGGGTACACAAATTTATCAACACACTGGGCACAACCCCTATAAACTGGTACCTACAAGCAGAACTACACCTCATCACTGTAGATTGGGAAGGTATAACCCAGAACTTTGTAAATATATTTTTGTTTGAAAGCCAATATCCTATAGTATATCAAGAATTACAGGTTGTAAGATAGAAAGTGTTCTAGGAGGCACCTAGTCTCCCTTTGGAGCAAGAAGAGGATGAATGGAATGTGCCTCTTCAGAAGTTGCAAGGTTGTTACAATATCAATGTTGTTGAAGACAATGATCCTAGGAATGTGAACATTTCATAAACAAAAGGCCAGAGAGATGTACAAGGACCATGAGTCGAACTACCTTTTGTTGGACAACCAATTAAAATAAAAAAAATCAACATTGGAACAAAACAAACACCAAAACTTGCAAATGTTGGAGATTATTGGGATGATGCCACTATTGACAAGATCACAGAGTTACTGCATGAATATCAGGACTTGTCTCCAACCAAGTTCACTGATATGAAGGGCATTAAAGGGACCATGGGAGACATGAGGATCCCTTTGAAACCAAATGCAAGGCCATTAAAACATAGACCCTATATATTGAACCCTAAATATAAGGAGAAAGTGAAGATTGAGATTGACAGAATGTTAGAAGCAGGAATCATAGAACTTGTTGAAGAGTCAGAATGGATTAGCCCTATGGTAGTACAAGACAAGAAGATAGGAGAAATCAAGATCTGTGCAGATCTTATAAAGTTGAACGATTCTTGTTTTCATGACCCATTCCCTACACCATTCACTAATGAAGTGTTAGACAATGTAGGAGGACAAGACACATATTATTTTATAGATGGATTTTCAGGATACCATCAAATCCGGATTGCCAAGGAAGATCGCCAAAAGACCAAATTTGAAATAGAATGGGGATCCTACCAGTATACAGTGATGCCATTTGGATTGAATAATTCACAAGACATATTTTCCAAGGTGGTGGTCGAAGCGTTTAAGGAGTTTTTACAGAAATTCCTAGAAGCATATTTTGATGATTTGACTATTTTCAGCATTTTGCAAAATCATATTGAATGTTTGAGACTAATGTTGAATAAGTGCATGCAGTATCATATTTCCTTGAACCTAAATAAGTGCATCTTGTTTTCACCCTTTGGAGTGTTGTTAGGCCATATTGTGTGTAAGCGAGGATTGTTGGTAGATCCATCCAAGATTGCTATTATAGTTGATCTACCCCCTCCTACTTCAGTCAAACAACTGTGCACTGTGTTGGGACATACTAGATACTACGGGACATTCATTAAGGGCTATGCACAAATCAAAACACCCATGGAGAAGCTGTTAAAAAAAGATTGTCAGTTTCATTGGACATAAGAATTCCAGCAGAGCTTCGACACACTGAAACAAAAAATGGTTATTGCGCCCATTCTGGTTTTCCCATATTGGAGTAAGGAATTTCACGTGCATGTCGATGCATATTCTATTGCATTAGGAGTAGTGTTAGCACAACCGAGAGATGGAGACATTGACCAACCGTTAGCCTTTGCTAGTAGGAAGCTATCAACAACTGAGATTAATTACACCACCACTGAGAGAGAAGGGTTATCCATGGTGCATGCGCTGCAGAAGTTTCACCACTACTTGTTGGGAGGACACTTTAAAATGTTTACTGATCATTTTGCACTAAAATACCTAGTCAACAAGCCAGTGTTGGGGGGAAGAATATGCAGATGGCTTCTTCTATTTCAGGAATATGATTTCGATATCGTGGTTAAGCTAGGAAGAATGAACAAAGGTCCTGACCACTTGTCGAGGTTGGAACATGGAGAAGAGCCTACTAGTTTGGAGGATACACTGTTGGATGCACAGTTGCTGGCCATCCAGAAGGTTGATGATCACTTCGCAGAGATATTCCAGTTCCTGTCAACAGGAATGGCACCTAGTGAATATACAATCACTCAGAAGAAACAATTGGTAGTGTGTGCTGCATACTTTTCACTTATAGCTAGACAAATATACAAGATGGGACCCAATGAGATATTGAGGAGGTGTATTATGGAGGCAGATCGAACATTGATCCTCGTAGAATCTCATGAAGGCATCGCAGGAGGACACTACATAGGAAAAGAAACAATGTAGAAGATTCTTAGGGCTAGCCTTTGATGTCCTTGTTACAGATGAATCCCCCTGTGGACAAGTGGATTCCCTCTTGGTCTCTAGACTCCTAAGGCCAACACAGAAAAGTGCTTAACATGGACATTGACATCCTTTTAGGTCTAATCAAGCTAATATGCGAAGGAGAAGACGAAATGTATGTACCTTATCAACGGTGTTTGTCCCTGCAAAGTCTAGGCTGAGCTTTAATCCTGAGCTCCTAGATAGATCATATAATGGACTTCCTACTCTCAAAGATGTGACACTTGCAAAGATATGACACTTTAATATGTCATATCTTAGGCTGAGCGTTTGTCCATTATATCATAAGTCTAGGTTGAGCTTTAAGATGTGACACTTGCAAAGAAGATGCGACACTTACAACACCTGTAATGACGACACTTGCGACACTATTGAAGTGAGTAATTTTGATGTATAATAGGCCTACTCTACACAAAGATGCTAAGGAATACTATAAGGCATGTGATGTATGTCAAAGAGTTGGGAAATCATCCAGAAGATATGAGATTCCTTTAGTACCGCGGCTGACCCTACAAGCATTTGAGAAATGGGCCATTGATTTCGTGGGACCTATAAACCCACCGGGCAAGCGCACAGGAGCTAGATACATAATCACTGCGATAGAGTATTTGACTAGATGGGTAGAAGCAAGAGAAGTTAAGGACTGTAGTGCAACTATAGTTTCACGCTTCATATTTGATGATATCATAACCAGGTTTGGATGCCCAAAGATCCTTATGAGTGATCAAGGCACACATTTTATTAACAAGACTATTGAAGCCTTTACTCAGGAATTTGAAGTTCACCATCTGAAGAGCATGCCCTATCATCCACAAGAAAATGGGATAGTTGAAGCATTCAATAAGATCTTGGAGAAAGAACTGACGAAGATATGACAACCAACTACCTCGTAGCTCTCACTAAAAGTATAAGGAAAAGGGTCTAGGTACCAAGTGCAATTGAAACTGGGTACCAGACACATGAAAGGTAGTCTACACATAGCGGGGAGGGAAAGAGAAAAAATTATGGGCTGCTCTGCACGGCCCGAAGATGAAGAAAATTAGAAGGATCAGACTTGAAGTGCCTTGGGATGAGTCACAGGTGAGTGTTGGGGGCCTTTTGTCCCTTGGTTATGTAAGAAAGAGAATATCAAGGAAGAAAAGGAAAAATGTGAACTGTGTGGAAGACACAGTGACTGATACTGGGTTGAAGTGAGAAAAAGAGAAGAAAATACGGTGCGAAGTAAGAGAAAGAAAGTCATTGGATGAGGAGATCAAGGATGACAGACCAGCAAGGAAGATGGATCGTGGACAACTTAGCAAGAATAAAAAGCCATCGTTGGATGCTTTAGAGCACCATGCGAGAAGGAAGGGAAGATAGTCTGGTGAAGCCCTGAAAACGCAGGTCAAGTTGACCTAGGGTTTTGGTATCTAAGGTTTTGACACTTAGGTCTTGACCTAAGGGTGTCCGAGAGATATTTTAATGTATAAATAAAGGTCTAAAAGAACCTGGGATGGGTTGGTGCTAAGTTGGTTGAGATTTCATTGTTGTTGTGTGACTGAGTGAGTACTACTGTGTGAGAGAGAAGTGATGTGTGTGATATCCTTCTGGTATTGTAAGATCTTCAGTTGGGTGCGAAGATCAACCCTGCAGCTGGGTGTGCAGGGAGGGAAGAGAGAAGAGAGAAGAGAGAAGATCTGCTAGCGAAGAGCATAGACACGAACTATATGCTTTCATATTAATATATTATAAATCACAGTTATGTGGATGTATCCCTAGGGAGAGGTTGAACCACATATATCTTGTTTTATGTGTGATCTATGTTGTGTTCTCTATCATTTGATGTATTGTTATCGTGATATTGTGTTAGATATGAAATATAACTTGCGCAGTAGGTTTAAGGAAGGTAAAGAATAACCTGGTGGTTGTGTGTTGTTGTTGTTAATCCACTCTGCATTTCCTTTGGTTGTAGACACATGTGTCCTGCAACTCCCTATAGCTACTTTGGGTGAGACTGCATCTGCTTCGCAGGTGTTGCCAAAAGGGCCAATAGTTAGGGCTTGTTGGTGCGTTTTTAGAACTGAACCCTGGGTCTACCCCTGTGCCAACAAGTGCTATTTGAGATGAAGGATGATATGTCTTTTAGGACACAAGAATTTGTTTTTACTTGTTCCCCGACACGAACACAATCCACCTATCCATATGTTTGCTTATTTACGGTTGATTTATGTATGATGCTCATTTGATTACATGCAATTGTGAGTTGTACTATCTTGTGAAGGTCCAAATTATACAAATCTCCTTTCCATTTATTTCTCTTATCACCATTTACACACATTCACTTTGCTAGTCGGAAACCATAGGGGACCCACAAAATCCTCGTCATTCCAGACGCTTGCAAAATATTCCTCCTATTTTATGAGTCCCTAGTATTTCCAACTCATCGTCTCAACCATCTCACACCCCCATGAGTGCTACTATTTTGGGATCATCTTTACTTGGTTCCACTTTTATTGGGTCCAATTCCCAAGGCCATCCATCCACTAGTTCACCTTCACAAGGAAGTGGGGGGGAAACTCCTTCTCAAGGGAGAAGTACCACCCCACCCAATCCCTCTCAAGGGAAAAATCCACCACCTCCTCACACAATGGTTGGAACTAATCCTCCACCAAATTTCCATATGCCATACTTGGCATCCCTTAACATTCATGATTTAACCAAGCTCACGAATGATCCCATTTTTCATGATCCCACTTGGCCCAATATTATTCCTACCAAACTACCTTCAGATATTCCAAAGTTTGAATGAAAACTAGGAGATGATCCCACCAACCATGTTATGACCTTCCACTTATGGTTCTCTTCAAACAACATCATGGATGATTCTATCCACTTAAGGTTGTTTCAACGCACTCTCACCGGTTTCTCAGCCAAATGGTATGTGGACGAAAAATCAGGGTCCCATGCGACCTTTGAATCATTGACCAAGGCCTTCTTATCTTTTTTCCAACTACCAGTTCATCACAATACTGGCTTAGAACTTCTCTCGGATTTCAAACAAACTACTGCTATCCATATATCCAATCACATCCATGAATGGTGTCAGCGTCGTAGTTTGTGTAAAGTGGAAATCACCAAAGAACAACATCTTGATTGGTTTCTCAAATCACTTGTCTATGTTATTTCCAAGGATGTAGCATCCACCTTCCCTCAGACAGATAAGGAGGCCATCAACAAATCTCAATAGTTTGACCTCATCTATGCTCAATTAGGTTACTTATACACAGTGTTTCCTGATGCACCTAGACCCACACCATTTGGCCAAGAAAAACCTGGGATGTCCCATGCTGTGGATGGGTTGATTGGTTCCATGATGCACCAACAACCTTACAACCAAACACCACCTACTTATGGTGCACCCTAATATCAACAACCATATGGAGGGACATATTATTACTCTCCACCCACTTACCAACAACCATATCCTTTTACTCCCCCCCACCAATGAGTGGACCTCCACCGATACCCATGATGTGTTCGACCGCTCAACCAAGTTTGGGTTTACCTTCTACCTTAGCATATAACCTAGGAACTAGTGAAAGCGCTTCACCTTCCTATGTGCCCTATGGATTGTTTCCATAAAAAAATCCATATTTTCCGTTTCCTGGTCCTCCACATCCAATTTCTCCTCCACAAGGACACCCACATGCAGACGTTAATTTTGTTCATCCCTCTCCCATCCAACAACTTTAGAATTTCGAACAGTTGAATACGGAAAATCTGTCCCATCGGCTAAATAATTCCAAGAAGAAAGGGAAAAATTGAAACAATAATAGCTTGGGACTAGGAGGAAATAACCCCCAACAAAACCATCCTGTTGGGGGCAACCAGAACCCCCAAGGGGACAATAATAAAAAAGGACAAGGGAATAACAACAAAAATCTTTAGAATAACTTCTCTTGCACTCTCCGTGGTGAGTATGGACATCATACACACCATTGCCCCCAAATTTCCGACTTCAAATGGATGAAAGACTCCATGAACACACAATGCCCTCCAACATCGCCTGCCCCTCGGTAGGCCCCACAACAGTACTTGCAATAGACACCTCTGGGCGTTTTGCAAAACCCCATTCCACACCAAGGTGTGATTAATACCCAACATGAGGTACACCCTACCCCACCACAAATAGGGAAATATCACAACCCAGGTCCCAATCAACCTCGAAGTCTGGTTGATCGCAACATCCTCATTACCAGTGAAGAGTAAATTATTTTTCAAACATGCGGTCGCCAGTATGGTGTTCCCCCTAAAACCCCCCAACCACTTTGGAAGCAACTCCAACTACACTTGGACAACCCTTGTTGATTCCATGCCCTAACACTGAACCAAACATTCACATACCTTGCATTCCATTATGACCGAATGTCAATAACCCTAATGTTAGGACAACACATAACTACAGTCTGGTCGACAAATTATCTTAGTCTCCTGCAACCATGTATTTATAGGAGGTCCTCCAACTTGTCCAATTCAGCGTAAATCCTTGCTTTCCTCCTTGGGGACAGTCCTGACTGATACTAGACTCATCACCTTTGATCTAGATAGTGGAGAACCATGCCTCCCCACCCTGGTAGCTTTCAAGATACCAGTTAAGATCTGGAACATCACAGTACATCAATGTATCATCAATGAAGGTGCATCCACATGCATCATGTCCAAAGTAGTCTGGTAGAAAATCTGCTCCCCTGAGCTAGTACAATCTTCCATGACCCTGTGAGCTTATTGTTATCACCATGCAAATTCTCCAGAGGTTGTTAGAAGGTAGAAAGAATTTAACAGAGGTAACCTTATCCAACCACTTCGAAACTAGGATCTAGCCCTTCCAGTTTCAGAGAGGGATCTCTCTATAAGATTTATCTTTGTTTAAGTTTCAGATTTTAGGCTAGTTAAAAGAATAGACAGTGTCGCTTGTTTTTTATAAAGATGGCTGAAATATAAATCAAGCATCCATTGGGCTATGGGGTCTGTATTTATAAACTCGAGATCAAAGAACCATTTTTTGAAAAGATATTCTCACAGGGCAAGATTATGAAAACTATTGGATTCTTTATGAATAAAATGATGGGTTAGCAGAAAAATGAGATAAACAACAAGAGTAAAGAAGCATTCAAGAATTTCTTTATCGTATTGTTAGAAGAAAAACAATAAAATCCTTTAGAAGTTGTAACGGAGTATATGAAATAAGTTCTACAACTTCACTCCTTCTAAATGATCAGACAAGAAAATACATGTGATCACGAAGACAAAAAAAAAAACCATTAACAATGAGAAGAAACGCATCACCAATAGTAAACATGCATGAATCCTATGAAAAACTCTCTTTTATTACTGGTAGATCCCTTGATAAAGATTACAATGCTTCAACTTGCTTGGGCATGAAGTAACCAACCCTCAATACTTCGAAGCTTGAAGTATTTATAATCAAAATTACAACGAACCTGTCATAACTGATCAGGACGTGGAAAAACTAAAATCTAGCTAACTAAATAACATAATACAAGAATATAGCAACTACTAATGATGTGTCGAAACTTCATGCTAATTTTCTAGGAAGACCGTTGATGAGTCATTCACATGACTTTGGATGCTGTGCATGATGACTCAGATGATACACGCCATCTATCATTCGATTAAGTTGCACAGCTCCTCCCACCTTTGTTGATTGGGTGTGGTGATTTTGAGCATTCTCCAGTAGATGTCATCCACTTTTGTATACTTGGCAAATGTCGACTTAATAGTAAAAATATACTTGATCTTGTGTTGTATGCTGAGGTCTGGTTGCAAATTCTCTAAGAATGCCTTGCCTATAATACTGCCCTGTATTCCAGAGAACTTGGAATTGTCCTTTTCCACCATGGAAATCTTCTACTTGTAGTCAGATAAGGTCATTAGCTTATCATTCAAAACCAACCAACCAGGAAAACCTTTCTTCTGCAAAGCATCAATTTTGCCGAAAATTTTCTGAACTCCGACGTCCATGTTCTGGACTTTCTCCTCCAGTTGCAGCATCAACCCCCTTTTGGTTAGAATTCTCTTGACTTCGAGGATGGTTTCGGTCCTGTCTTCTATTTTCATATCTTCTATCTCTTCTCTGGTCTTTGAATTCAGAAATCGAATGATTTCATTTTCTTTAGTGGGCATATCCCCCAACTCTCTTTTTATCCTATCAATGGCCTATCTTCTCCTCGGCACTAGTTTGTTTTGTTCAAACATGATTTGCACCATAGGCCAAATCTCATTTATGGATCTAGAGATATCCATCCAAATCTTCTCCTTAGCTTCGACAAGTGTTTTACCCACCACTGTTTGCTTTTGCATATGCTATAGTTCTCGTTTGAGTTTTCCCATTGTTTCCTTTTCGACATGGAAACTCATCTGGTAAGAATTCTTGAGCTCCTAAATAATCTCAACCTCCCTTTTCAGTCTACTGATTTCCGTTTCCTATAAGTTCATTTCCTCCATGGACTTTGATAAAACTACTGTCTTTTCTAGAGCTGGCAGTGGAGCGTCTGACGAAATTTCTACTATGGAGGTTGCTGCTACGGTTGCGGTACTGACTCCGGCAAGTGGAACCGCACTCAATGGAATTACTTCCATGGGTGTTGATTGTTCTTTCTATTTTACCAGTCATTCCAGTTCTGCTTCCATTTCTTTTAATTGCGTGTTCTGTTCCATGATCAACTTGAGAATTTCATCCTTTTCACCCTCTACCTCAGCTATCTCCTTTTCCTGCGAGTCTTTTATAGGTGGCAGTTTCAGTGGTTTTCTTAGGAATGCTATGTCCACATTTTTCTTTTTGACCATCTCCTTTGTTGATTTTACATTGGAGGGATCATATCCAATATTGAGCACCAACTCTTCCAAAGATTTAATTCTATTGTCTTTTGCAAAGGATGATATCTTCTCCAGTTTCAATTGTGTCTGAACATTGTTCAGAGAAACCTGCAATTTAGTGGTAGTAGTAGAATCTTTTTCCAAGGTGTAGAATACCATTTCTCCAGTCTGTCGATGTAGATCCATCTATTTAGCTAGATGTACATCTTTGGTGTTGAATTCAAAAGTTGCTCTTTTGTAATCAGTGATAGCCTTAGGATCGAGCACTTGTGCCTGGAGAAAGGCCATATGCATCCTGCCTTTCTCTGTATCAAATGCAGACAAAAGTCGATGTTGTGTCGTGGACGTTTTCTTCAGAAACTGAGCATATGTGCTTCTTGTCAACATTTGATTCTTCTTCTTGATCATATCATATTTCTCAAAGACACTCAATTTTGCACCTCCTTGACTCTGTTGATTTACCAGTGAAGTATTAATCTACTTCTAGAATGAAAAAGTAGACATGATCTGTTGATCGCTTGAGATAAGAGGTGACTGATCACCTTTCAAAGCTGTGATGGGCTGTGTTTCCTTCTCACCAGTCGTTTCCGTCATATGATAGGATTTTGGTCTTTTGGTGTGCATCCAGAACTCTTCAACCGAGACTTTGGAAATAGAAGGAGACACATCCTTTCTGGGTCTTTTCTCTTTAGGTGCCTGTGGTGTGTTTGTCTGAGAAATAATGATTTGAGGAGACTGTTGTTCTACCTCTTCCAATGTACTTTCCTACCACTCCGTTTGATTTTGAAACTTCTCTATATCCGGCTTGGGTGCATGAATATACAGGATATTCTTGTTCTTCACTCTCATCTCTGTGATGATTACCCTCGGATCATAGTGCCATAGGAAACTTGTGTCAAACTTCATTTCCCTCAAAAGTTTATCTGCCTCTTCCCGGGCAGCTCGACTATTGCAGATAAAGGACCCTATTTTCCCCTTGATCCTTAGTTGTTGTCTCTTCTTCAAAGACACGAAGTGTATGTCATCAGAATTTATCATTTGTCTTATATATTCAAGGGAAAATATCCTCACCGAAAGATACTTGGGAAACTTATATGGAGCCAGCTCGCACCTGTATACTCTAATTTATGTAAAGTTCTGGTACAGGTACCAATCTCCCATTTTAGTGAGGTCCGAGAGGTGCAAAATTCTCTAGATCTCCTCATTTATCCTTGGCTCGGGTCTCCCACTGAGCATGCTCACCATAGGATGGTAGAACTACTTGATGAACTGTTTGAAGCTGAAATCTATAGAGTTTCTTCTGAGCAGTGAGGTCCAAGAAGTTACTGCCTAGGGTTTGTTGTCCTTGTCCATTTTCTGCATCAAGAAGGGGAACTTCTCTGTCTGAAAGAAGATGAACATGTAGGCCAGTATAGAGGAATACCGAAAATTTCCCTCCGTGGTGAATTTTTAGAGATGATCATGGATATTCTCTTCTAGGAAAATGATGAAGTCGAACTGGATGGTAGTCTTTTCCTCAGCCGAGAAAATGGATAGGAAACCCAATATAGGTTCGTCTACCCACTCGTCTGAAAAATAGCCAAGTAGAGAATAGAGTGATGAAATTACTTGGTTTCCTCTTTCTGAGAATAGGGAAGAAGGGTGTGGGGGATTTGTCTTGGGGAGATGAGCATCTTGTGGGAGGAAAAGCTCAAAAATTTGGGCTCTTTGAGGAAAAGACAGATTCTGATACAACTCTGTTAGAATTTCGAGGTTGAAAGGGGATGGTGAATCAGCTCTAGGTATCTGTAGCATTTGATCAATGGCATCTGGCATGATAGAGAAAAGAGTTTCTTTGGATGAAGAAACCATGGTTCTCTGGTCAAGGAGTTAATGAGCTTGACATTTTAGAGCAAATTCGGGAAAGTGGTGGACTTGGGGAAACAGATAAAGAGGAAAATTGGACTCCCAGAGCCCAATTTCATCGCTTTGATCTATGAATGTATCTTTAAACCATGATTTTAACTCCACGAAGTTAAATTCACACCTTGTCCTTGAGATTAAGTAATCCTTTTTGGCTAATGGGATCCTGTCGAGTTCGATAGGAGGTGGGAGGAACGGATTTTCCTCGGCTTCTATTCTTTTAGATTTGGACGCCATCACTGCGAAAAATACCTGCAATTTAAACAAAAAACGTTAGTGGGTGATGGCTATGGTTAGGTCAACGACTGGATCAGAAAAAGTGGAAAAGGATCATATGGTGTGCAGAGAGAGTGAATAATGTGCAAATGGCGGAAACGGGGATGGTTTTGAGTGAACGGGTATCCATTGGGCACGGGTGACAGGTCCGTAGGCTAACGGATATGTAGCCTGTAATAAATGGCCAATGGGTCGTTTGAAGTGTGAGATGGCAAGTGAAGGACGAATGAAGGGTGTGAAAGGGTGATGTGGGATGCGCTGATTGGGGTGAAGAAAAATGTGAGGTGGTTTGCAACGGGTGACCAGGGGGAGAGAACTGACGAAGTTATGAGACAGGACCCGTAGGGGGGGGGTAGTGGAGTGTGATGTCACCAAACAACAACGGTATGTCAGAAGGGTGGAAAATGGTAAGTGGTTTTGGAGCAGAGAGGCTTTGATGCAATCAATGTGTGCCATGTTATGGTGGGGATTGCCTGGAAAAACCACTTCATTCCGGACCCCCCCCCCCCACCTTTAAAGGCAGAACAGTCGAGGGGTCCAGAATCCTTTGTCAGTGGTTCATTTGCATGCCACTTGCTAGACCGTTAATCTAAGCGCTCCTGTTAACCAACATTTCAGACCTCCCCTCTCCATTAAAAGCATAATAGATGGGGGGGTTTGGAATTACATCTCGGCCGTAGATCTGGGTGTTGGTGTTTCAGCCATGGATTCTTGCTCAAACTTTAATCTGTCAGTGTGAAGTTGCATAAGCAGCAGGAACTAAGGTTTAATGCTTTTTGTGGGTTTTTTCCCCTGCTTTCTTTGTTTCTCGACACCATGGGGTTGGATAAACACACTTTCATACATTAGGACATGAACCTGAATCGACCATCATGCATGTTTTATTGAAACCAAATAAACTAACCTATGTTCTCGCCTACTCATCTACAACATCTAGCCCAGATTAAACTGTTGGACTAAGAAAATACTCTACCCTAGGCTTATTTGACTAAGATTAAGAGGTTTGGTCAAATTTATTCACTAGCTAACCTATCAACTTGACTAAGGTTAAACAGTTTATTCAAGCTTATTCACTATTCCTATCAACATCAGTTTAAAAGGACTTGACTATGATTGAACATTATGGACCAAGTCATTGTTATTGCATGGGGCTTTTATTTTATTTTTATGCCCTCTTTTATTCTTTTCTCATTTTTTCTTTTCTTTTCTTTTTCTTCAAATCAATTTGCAGAATGAAACAATGTTTTCATCCTTCATTACAATAAAGGAATGAATTTCCAGTCATCAGTTGATTCTATAAATTATAGGGTTATAACACTTACGATGGTAGACCCTCATCCCCTGAAGGGCTCTTCCAAAATGTCCATGTTGAAATCGGGGGGAAAACCATCCTCATCGACATCGAATTTATCGATGCCTCGTTTGATTACAATATCTTGTTCGGATGTAGCTACATGTACTCTATGAAGGCGATGGCCTCTTATGTGTTTTGAACGATGATGTTCCCCCACAACGGGAAGTTTGTCAGCATAGACCAAATCATACATTATGAGCCTAACCATTCTGCCAACATTGATAATGTTCTTTCCCTTGTTTGCACTAGTTCAAATGTTTATTCATTCATAGACATGGGTCCTGACATTTTCAAGGACCCATATTTGTTGGGGGCATATCATGGAGCACCACCCCTCCTACACCCTTCAACACAAGTGTGTGTAGTATCTTCTAATGGAAAAGATATCGAAGACACTATTCCTCCCACTAAGGCCTCTCCTCACCTCAACATTCCACCAGTTGAAGAACCATTGCCTCAGGAAACCCCTGAGAATGTGACTACATCACTTATCCCTGATTTCCCCCCCCTCTAGGGGTAAATTCCGGTAGAGTCTCCTGCCACAAAACCACCCCCCCCACTGTTGGCACCACTATCATTTTTGGGGGAAGACGAAAGGAGAAGGATCCCATAGCTCCACTTCCTCCTCAAGTTCAACCTCCTTGTGCACTATGCGAAAGAGAGGGACACCCCACTAATAGATGTCCTACTCTTCCTTAGTTACGCAGTCTGATAAAACTCCCTAGATAAACCACATTGCTCACCACTCCACCAAGTACGTCCACTGCTACTATGGAGTCCTCCACTGCAGGAAATAAAGGGTTGCGAACCAAATTCGCTTGTGCCATATGCTCATAATATGGCCATTACACTCATCATTTCCCATCTCTACCTCAATTTCACCAAACCTTAGCTGTAGTACGCCAAATGTCTCGGCCAGAACCCGCTCGACCACTTTCTACTGAGGCTCACATTACTGATATTTGATACATTTTGTCGTCAATACCTGCATGAACGAGGCACTCTCCATAATATCGGGACATTCACTTTATGTCGAGCGGTCCCTCACACCCTGTACACAATATCCCATCTTCGTCCTCACCACTGGAGGACAACCACACTTTGAAAGTTCCCCCTGTCACCTCCTAGGATCCCCTGTATTCTCACATTTTCCACTACGACGAAGATATCATGGAGGAACTCACTACTCCCGATTGCTCATGGAATGCGCTCCATCATCGAACATTGTTTCTCTCACAGGAGGCCTTTCATCCTCCTATCCAAACCTCCATATGCGCAATCGAAACCAAGGATTTTATTCCTTCGAGGCATATAGACTGGTTCAAAAACCCTATCCTTGCCCTAGATGCTTTTGAATAAGGCAACATGGTCAAAATTCCCCCCACCGTCAAAATCGACATTTGCATTAAACCATGAATCATAGAAGAAATCAACATTGGCGTCGCATGCTCCCCCGAAGAACTCATTACTTATAAATCCCTCTTTCAGGAATACCGAGATATTTTTTCCTAGTCATATATGGAGATACTCAGCCTTGACCCATCTATCGTTGAACATCGCATCGACACTTGGCCACATATTGCCCGAGTTCATCAAAAGCAACAACCCCTTCACCCGTCCAAAGTTGCGGCTATCAAAGCTAAAATTGACAAGTTACGCTCTACCAAATTAATTTATCCCATTGCGTACACCTCATGGGTATCCAACTCCATCCCTGTTAACAAAAAGTAGGGCATTATTCGCGTTTGCAAATACTTTCGCAATCTTAACCATGCTTGTCCCAAAGACAACTTTCCAACCTGACGCATACGTGGGTGCTCCTACACCTCCAACTCGTCTACTCTCAGGATCGTTTAAATTCCCTTTCTGCTGAGCCGAAATGGCTCTTTTGATTCCTCTCGAGAATCACTGTGCAAATACCCAATCCACAGGTCCTTCTCATTCACCCGCACGGCCTCTGCAACTAACCGTGGTTATCACCGAGTCACTATCGGGGTTCGGGGTTTCGCGGTTCACGCGGTCGAGAGTCACTGCACTCTCGAATCCCCGATTCTCGACTAGCACCTTCCATGTATGTGCTGGCCTCCGGACTCAACTCGTGGTCCATATGACCATCGCAATAAGACCTCAGCCTTATGTTTATCTATCGGGGTTTCAATCCTAAATTTCCCGATGAGTCCTTTTTCCTTAGCCCCTCCTGGCTAGGCTCCTTCCTCGTGTGACCTGTCAACCCACATGACCGTATCCTTTCCCCCCTTTATCGGGATTTCGGAGTTCAAGAGTTTACAATGCGAAGAACTCGCACTCCTGGAATCTCTGATTCCCGATCTCCGATATGCCAATATGCGATGGCACATGTGGATTCGACACCTCCACCTATTCCTTCTATCGGCACTTCGATCCCCCAATATGCCTATGTGCTTCCACCTGTACTCCACTAGCAACCGTGGTCCCACCTGCCACGTCACTTCGGGATTTCGCGGATCGCGAATCCACGATACAAGTTTTCTTTGTGGTCGGAAAATCTGAAACGCCGAACGTCGAACCCCCGAAGTCCGACTTCTCGGGATCGCGCGCCACCTGTCCTTGCCCTGATCAACGGTTCCCGTTAAATCGGGAAATCGCTACTCGCGATTTCGACGTGCATGCAACTTTTGCCTCGCCAAACGCCGAATGTCGAATCTCGATATGCCGATACACGACGGCTCTTGGTTCCTCCTGCGCCTCTGGTTTAACACCCGCACAGCTTCTCCATGATCCAACGATCCTCAGGATTTCGCAATTCTCCTCCGCGAACTTTGACCGTTGATTCTCCTTCTTTGGATATTTCTTTCGTTTCAAAGCGGTTTCTGCTCGAGCCTCTTCTAGGTCTTGCATCCAGAATTTCGAAGGGTCTATCCCTCCTGAGCTTTCTCCTGTAGCTTCGACCTCCACAGAACTTCGCTCCTTTTTCTGTTTTCCCCAGGTGGAGAATATAATGCCTTCGAGGCTCTCCTGCTCCAACAACCACGGTGCTGTCTCTCCTGAGCTTACGTAAATACTCAGACCCCTTGGGGAATTTGTTCCTTCTTCTCCCTCAAATGGAGAATATGGATGCCTCTTGCTATCCTTCAGCTCAAACAACCTCCTCGCTGAGTCTTTTGGGTATTCAGTAACCCAATGAAAGCTCCCTCAATGGATGCTTCTTTCAGCTTCAGAACTCAAAGAGTTCCCTTCACCTCGTGTCTGTCTACCACCTTCCTCAACGCCCTCCTGGCGGAGTCTCTTCTCCCACAGAACATTCAGTAGTTCTGGGTTTCTATGCACCTTTTGCACTTGCTCAATGCCCTCCTGGAAGAGATCCTCAGGATCCTCAGTGATTCTAGTATTTCCTTAAGAACTCATAGCAGAGTTCTTTCTCTCTGTGCACCACTGTACACGCACTCAATGCCCACTTGGCAGAGATTCCCACAGAATCCGCAGTGATTCTATTAGCAACTGTGTCTCAGCTACACAACCTTGCCTCTTCAGGTGTTCAGCAACCTCAAAGGTCTCCTTCCTGAGTTGTTGACTTCAGTCTGTGCCTCAGCACGTCTCTGTCTGACTCCTCACGAGTTCATAAGTGCATCCTCTGTGCACGGCTATCAGAACCTCAGCGTTCTTTCATACCCTCCTGGTATGAAGCCTCAAAGACCCTCAACCTGAAATCAAACACACTCCCTGAAATGGCATGATAACAACACACCCACATACAGCATATACAAGGAACACACACAGACATCCATTCAACACAGATCAGGTGCAGGAAAAACTGTTGTTTGTATTAAATAATGGCAAATGCCTGTATATTTTACAATGGTGTTCCTGAGCTCTCCTTGGCTCTTCAACTCAACCATTCTCACTCTAAAATGAGATCTCAGATCTCTTTTACCTCAGGTGCTCATCGAACGCTTCCCTCCAGGATTTACCTACTCTAATTAATTTACAATCAATGGCTGTCTAGTCTGCTATCTAGAACTAGATCTCAGTCGATCTATAATAAATGCCTATCTTATCTACAGCCTGCGCAAAGGCATGGCATTCATGGATAACCAGCCTAAGGCATTAATTACATTGAATTTCAAATTCAAAATGAGGCTGCGCCTCCCTTCATCTTTTGAAATGCATGCGCGTCGACGTGGCTGGTTGGCTGGCTGCATGGAGAGATGCTCCTGCATCATACTCCACAGCTGCAAAATTCATGAGCTCCTGCTCATGTGCTTCCCCTGTAGCGGTTGGAATCCTCCTGGATCCCAAACAAATGTGTGGAGTTGTCCATTTGCTCCATCTTGTTGCTGTTGCTTCCGCTGCGCTGCTGCTGCTTCCTTCTTTCTGTTCAGCCTCTCTCTGCTGGCAGTGTCTGCTGACTCTAACATCAGCCTGCTGATCTCCATGATCACCTCATCCAGCTGCTCCAGTGGCTGGGTCTGTTGTTGCAGTCTCCTCAACTGCAAAAATTTTTGGCCATTGGGAAGATCATCACGATCCCCCATGCCTTCATCTGTTTCCAAATTCATCATTTGGATATGCACGCCCTGCACTTTTACCCTTTCCTCCAGGGCTTCAAATTGATCCCACAGATCAGCAAAGCATACGTTGTCCGTGTCTTCTTCATCTGCTGCTGCAACCTCCCTTGTTGCATTGTTTTCAGCTTCTGTGCTGAATGCGCTGAGACATTCCTTAGAATGATCGTTTCCTTCTTCTGTTTCCTTTGCTGTCAGCTCAAATGCTGCAGCTCGCTCAGCTTGCTGGCTGAATTTGTTGAGTTGTTCCTCAGAACACTCATTCTTCTCTTCATCCACTTGGGCAGTCTCAGATACCTGCTCCAATTCTTCTTCTTCTTTGACAGTCATCATCAACTGTGACTGTTCCCCTGTTGTTGCACCATCTACAACAGAAATTTATGCCTCCTCCTGGGCAGATGGCAGGAATATTTCAATTCCCCCAATCATCAGTATACCATCCTGATGTTCCTCCTCTCCTGTCAGTTTCATCTGCTGATCTTCTTGCGAGCTTATATGCTCTGTTAGCTCTCCTGGCTGAATATGACTTCTCAAATCATCCCTGCCCACCTGGCCATATGGGATGCTTCCACTGCTGCTTCCCTGGCAGATTATGAGATTAATTGATCCCATCTTCATCAGCAACCTTTGCTGAATTGAACTCTCCCTTGAGTCCAAGAGACTCTCAGACAGTCTCAATTTTTCATCTCTGCCCTCCAGGCAGCTTAGTACGCTTTCGCTGCCCTCTTGGCAGTCTTCAATGCTTTCACTGCCCTCCTGGCAGTCTTCGAGACCTCGCAGAGATCTCTGATCAACGCCCAGCTGGCCATTTGAAATTCCTTGGTTGTCCTCACGACAGTCTTTGAGATCCTCAACTGATCCCAATTCGTTGCCCTCCTGGCAAACTGGAATTTCTTCCTTTCTGCCCAACCGGCAGTATTTGAAACCATCAGCTGATTCCAATTTATTCCAATCATCATCATCATCACCATCAAGACCTTTTCCAGTCTCAGGTTCACATACCTCAACCAGTCCTTCATTCTGTCGCATCAGTGATTCGAGCCTCTCTATCTCTACCCTGATGTCAGCGAGCTCTCTATCCATCTCTGCAAGCTTTTCTGCCTTGCTTTTCTTCCTGCGGCCTTCAGTAGCCATCCTGCTACCTCTATCTGCCCTCGTGGAAGATCTGTTGCGGTCACTCCTCATCACGAGTTCAACCAGCTTCATCTTTGCAATCCTGCAGACTGTTTATGGACTGCTGCCTACCTGCAAGCAAGTCCTCACAGAGTCCTCCAGTGCTCTGTCTTCCTTCACCTGCAATGTACAGATGATATCCCGCTCTGATACCACTTTGACGCAAACGCGGGTGCTCCTACACCTCCAACTCGTCTTCTCTCAGGATCGTTTAAATTCCCTTTCTGCTGAGCCGAAATGGCTCTTTTGATTCCTCTCGGGAATCACTACGCAAATACCCGATCCACAGGTCCTTCTCATTCACCCGCACGGCCTCTGCAACTAACCGTGGTTATCACCGAGTCACTATCGAGGTTCGGGGTTTCACGGTTCACGCATTCGAGAGTCACTGCACTCTCGAATCCCCGATTCGTGACTAGCACCTTCCCTGTATGTGCTGGCCTCCGGACTCAGCTCGTGGTCCATATAAACATCCCAATAAGACCTCAGCCTTATGTTTATCTATCGGGGTTTCAATCCTGAATTTCCCAATGAGTCCTTTTTCCTTAGCCCCTCCTGGCTAGGCTCCTTCCTCGTGTGACCTGTCAACCCACGTGACCGTATCCTTTCCCCCCTTTATCGGGATTTCGGAGTTCGCGAGTTTACAATGCGAAGAACTCGCACTCCTGGAATATCCGATTCCCGATCTCCGATATGTCGATATGCGATGGCATGTGTGGATTCGACACCTCCACCTCTTCCTTCTATCGGCACTTCGATCCCCCAATATGCCAATGTGCTTCCATTTGTACTCCACTAGCAACCGTGGTCCCACCTGCCACGTCACTTCGGGATTTCGCGGATCGTGAATCCATGATACAAGTTTTCTTTGTGGTCGGAAACTCCGAAACGCCGAACGCCGAACCCCGGAAGTCCGACTTCTCGGAATCGCGCGCCACATGTCCTTGCCCTGATCAACGGTTCCCGTTAAATCGGGAAATCGCTACTCGCGATTTCGATGTGCATGCAACTTTTGCCTCGCCAAACGCCGAATGTCGAATCCCGATATGCCGATACACGACGGCTCTTGGTTCCTCCTGCGCCTCCGGTTTAACACCCGCGCAGCTTCTCCATGATCCAACGATCCTCGGGATTTCGCAATTCTCCTCCGCGAACTTTGACCGTTGATTCTCCTTCTTTGGAGATTTCTTCTGTTTCAAAGCGGTTTATGCTCGAGCCTCTTCTGGGTCTTGCGTCCAGGAATTTCGAAGGGTCTATCCCTCCTGAGCTTTCTCCTGTAGCTTCGACCTCCACATAACTTCGCTCCTTTTTTTGTTTTCCCTAGGTGGAGAATATAATGCCTTCGAGGCTCTCCTACTCCAGCAACCACTGTGATGTCTCTCCTGAGCTTGCGTAAATACTCAGACCCCTTGGGGAATTTGTTCCTTCTTCTCCCTCAAATGGAGAATATGGATGCCTCTTGCTATCCTTCAGCTCAAACGACCTCCTCGCTTAGTCTTTTGGGTATTCAGTAACCCAATGAAATCTCCCTCAGTGGATGCTTCTTTCAGCTTCAGAACTCAAAGAGTTCCCTTCACCTCGTGTCTGTCTACCACCTTCCTCAACGCCCTCCTGGCGGAGTCTCTTCTCCCACAGAACATTCAGTAGTTCTGGGTTCCTATGCACCTTTTTCACTTGCTCAATGCCCTCCTGGAAGAGCTCCTCAGGATCCTCAGTGATTCTAGTATTTCCTTAAGAACTCATAGCAGAGTTCTTTCTCTCTATGCACCACTGTACACGCACTCAATGCCCACTTGGCAGAGATTCCCACAGAATCCGCAGTGATTCTGTTAGCAACTGTGTCTCAGCTACACAGCCTTGCCTCTTGAGGTGTTCAGCAACCTCAAAGGTCTCCTTCCTGAGTTGTTGACTTCAGTCTGTGCCTCAGCACGTCTCTGTCTGACTCCTCACGAGTTCATAAGTGCATCCTCTGTGCACGGCTATCAGAACCTCAACGTTCTGTCATACCCTCCCGGTATGAAGCCTCAAAGACCCTCAACCTGAAATCAAACACACTCCCTAAAATGGCATGATAACAACACACCCACATACAGCATATACAAGGAACACACACGGACATCCATTCAACACAGATCAGGTGCAGGAAAAACTGTTGTTTGTATTAAATAATGGCAAATGCCTGTATATTTTACAATGGTGTTCCTGATCTCTCCTTGGCTCTTCAACTCAACCATTCTCACTCTAAAATGAGATCTCAGATCTCTTTTACGTGAGTTGCTCATCGAGCGCTTCCCTCCAGGATTTACCTACTCTAATTAATTTACAATCAATGGTTGTCTAGTCTGCTATCCAGAACTACATCTCAGTCGATCTATAATAAATGCCTATCTTATCTACAGCCTGCGCAAAGGCATGGAATTCATGGCTCACCAGCCTAAGGCATTAATTACATTGAATTTCAAATTCAAAATGAAGTTGCGCCTCCCTTCAGCTTTTGAAATGCATGCGCGTCGACGTGGCTGGTTGGCTGGCTGCATGGAGAGATGCTCCTGCATCATACTCCACAGCTGCAAAATTCATGAGCTCCTACTCATGTGCTTCCCCTGTAGTGGTTGGAATCCTCCTGGATCCCAAACAAATGTGTGGAGTTGTCCATCTGCTCCATCTTGCTGCTGCTGCTTCCGCTGCGCTGCTGCTGCTTCCTTCTTCCTGTTCATCCTCTCTCTGCTGGCAGTGTCTACTGACTCTAACATCAGCCTGTTGATCTCCATGATCACCTCATCCAGCTGCTCCAGTGGCTGGGTCTATTGTTGCAGTCTCCTCAGCTGCAAAAATTTTTGGCCATTGGGAAGATCATCATGATCAACCATGCCTTCATCTGTTTCCAACTTCATCTATTGGATATGCACGCCCTGCACTTTTACCCTTTCCTCCAGGGCTTCAAATTGATCCCACAGATTAGCAAAGCATACGTTGTCTGTGTCTTCCTCATCTGTTGCTGCAACCTCCCCTGTTGCATTGTTTTCAGCTTCTGTGCTGAATGCGCTGAGACATTCCTCAGAATGCTCCTTTCCTTCTTCTGTTTCCTTTGCTGTCAGCTCAAATGCTGCAGCTTGCTCAGCTTGCTGGCTGAATTTGTTGAGTTGTTCCTCAGAACACTCATTCTTCTCTTCATCCACTTGGGCAGTCTCAGATACCTGCTCCAATTCTTCTTCTTCTTTGGCAGTCATCATCAACTGTGACTGTTCCCCTGCTGTTGCACCATCTACAACAGAAATTTCTGCCTCCTCCTGGGCAGATGGTAGGAATATTTCAATTCCCCCAATCATCAGTATACCATACTGATGTTCCTCCTCTCCTGTCAGCTTCATCTGCTGATCTTCTTGCGAGCTTATATGCTCGGTTAGCTCTCCTGGTTGAATCTGACTTCTCAAATCATCCCTGCCCACCTGGCCATATGGGATGCTTCCACTGCTGCTTCCCTGGTAGATTATGAGATTAACTGATCCCATATTCATCAGCAACCTTTGTTGAATTGAACTCTCCCTTGAGTCCAAGAGACTCTCAGACAGTCTCAATTTTTCATCTCTGCCCTCCAGGCAGCTTAGTACGCTTTCGCTGCCCTCTTGGCAGTCTTCAATGCTTTCACTGCCCTCCTGGCAGTCTTCGAGACCTCGTAGAGATATTTGATCAACGCCCAGCTGGCAATTTGAAATTCCTTGGCTGTCCTCATGACAGTCTTTGAGATCCTCAACTGATCCCAATTCGTTACCCTCCTAGCAAACTGGAATTTCTTCCTTTCTGCCCAACCGACAGTATTTGAAACCATCAGCTGATTCCAATTTATTCCAATCATCATCATCATCACCATCAAGATCTTTTCCAGTCTCGGGTTCACATACCTCAACCAGTCCTTCATTCTGTCGCATCAATGATTCGAGCCTCTCTATCTCTGCCCTGATGTCAGCGAGCTCTCTATCCATCTCTGCAAGCTTTTCTTCCTTGCTTTTCTTCCTGCGGCCTTCAGTAGCCATCCTGCTACCTCTATCTGCCCTCGTGGCAGATCTGCTGCGGTCACTCGTCATCACGAGTTCAACCAGCTTCATCTTTGCAGTCCTGCAGACTGTTTATGGACTGCTGCCTACCTGCAAGCAAGTCCTCACAGAGTCCTCCAGTGCTCTGTCTTCCTTCACCTGCAATGTACAGATGATATCCCGCTCTTATACCACTTTGACGCAAACGCGGGTGCTCCTACACCTCCAACTCGTCTGCTCTCAGGATCATTTAAATTCCCTTTATGCTGAGTCGAAATGGCTCTTTTGATTCCTCTCGGGAATCACTGTGCAAATACCTGATCCATAGGTCCTTCTCATTCACCCGCATGGCCTCTGCAACTAACCGTGGTTATCACCGAGTCACTATCGGGGTTCGGGGTTTCGTGGTTCACGCAGTCGAGAGTCACTGCACTCTCGAATCCCCGATTCGCAACTAGCACCTTCCCTGTATGTGCTGGCCTCTGGACTCAGCTCGTGGTCCATATGACCATCCCAATAAGACCTCAGCCTTATGTTTATCTATCGGGGTTTCAATCCTGAATTTCCCGATGAGTCCTTTTTCCTTAGCCCCTTCTGGCTAGGCTCCTTCCTCGTGTGACCTGTCAACCCACGTGACCGTATCCTTTCCCCCCTTTATCGAGATTTTGGAGTTCGCGAGTTTACAATGCAAAGAACTCGCACTCCTGGAATCTCTGATTCCTGATCTCCGATATGTCGATATGCGATGGCACATGTGGATTCGACACCTCCACCTCTTCCTTCTATCGGCACTTCGATCCCCCAATATGCCGATGTGCTTCCACCTGTACTCCACTTCGGGATTTCGCGGATCGCGAATCCACGATACAAGTTTTCTTTGTGGTTGGAAACTCCGAAACACCGAACGCCGAACCCCCGAAGTCCGACTTCTCGGGATCGCGCGCCACCTGTCCTTGCCCTGATCAACGGTTCCCGTTAAATCAGGAAATTGCTACTCACGATTTTGACGTGCATGCAACTTTTGCCTCGCCAAACGCCGAATGCCAAATCCCGATATGCTGATACACGACGGCTCTTGGTTCCTCCTGCGCCTCCAGTTTAACACCCGTGCAGCTTCTCCATGATCCAACGATCCTCGGGATTTTGCAATTCTCCTTCGCGAACTTTGACCGTTGATTCTCCTTCTTTGGAGATTTCTTCTGTTTCAAAGCGGTTTCTGCTCGAGCCTCTTCTGGGTCTTGCGTCCAGGAATTTCGAAGGGTCTATCCCTCCTGAGCTTTCTCCTGTAGCTTCGACCTCCACAGAACTTCGCTCATTTTTCTGTTTTCCCCAGGTGGAGAATATAATGCCTTCGAGGCTCTCCTGCTCTAGCAACCACGGTGTTGTCTCTCCTGAGCTTGCGTAAATACTCAGACCCCTTGGGGAATTTGTTCCTTCTTCTCCCTCAAATGGAGAATATGGATGCCTCTTGCTATCCTTCAGCTCAAACGACCTCCTCGCTGATTCTTTTGGGTATTCAGTAACCCAATGAAAGCTCCCTCAGTGGATGCTTCTTTCAGCTTCAGAACTCAAAGAGTTCCCTTCACCTCGTGTCTGTCTACCACCTTCCTCAATGCCCTCCTGGCGGAGTCTCTTCTCCCATAGAACATTCAGTAGTTCTGGGTTCCTATGCACCTTTTTCACTTGCTCAATGCCCTCCTGGCAGAGCTCCTCAGGATCCTCAGTGATTCTAGTATTTCCTTAAGAACTCATAGCAGAGTTCTTTCTCTCTGTGCACCACTATACACGCACTCAATGCCCACTTGGCAGAGATTCCCACGGAATCCGCAGTGATTCTGTTAGCAACTGTGTCTCAGCTACACAGTCTTGCCTCTTGAGGTGTTCAGCAACCTCAAAGGTCTCCTTCCTGAGTTGTTGACTTCAGTCTGTGCCTCAGCACATCTCTGTCTGACTCCTCACGAGTTCATAAGTGCATCCTCTGTGCACGGCTATCAGAACCTCAGCGTTCTGTCATACCCTCCCGGTATGAAGCCTCAAAGACCCTCAACCTGAAATCAAACACACTCCCTAAAATGGCATGATAACAACACACCCACATACAGCATATACAAGGAACACACACAGACATCCATTCAACACAGATCAGGTGCAGGAAAAACTGTTGTTTGTATTAAATAATGGCAAATGCCTGTATATTTTACAATGGTGTTCCTGAGCTCTCCTTGGCTCTTCAACTCAATCATTCTCACTCTAAAATGAGATCTCAGATCTCTTTTACCTGAGGTGCTCATCGAGCGCTTCCCTCCAGGATTTACCTACTCTAATTAATTTACAATCAATGGCTGTCTAGTCTGCTATCCAGAACTAGATCTCAGCCGATCTATAATAAATGCCTATCTTATCTACAGCCTGCGCAAAGTCATGGCATTCATGGCTCACCAGCCTAAGGCATTAATTACATTGAATTTCAAATTCAAAATGAGGTTGCGCCTCCCTTCAGCTTTTGAAATGCATGTGCGTCGACGTGGCTGGTTGGCTGGATGCATGGAGAGATGCTCCTGCATCACAACCCCTTTCATCGACCAAATTATCGACGACTATGCCGGCCATGAAGTGGTGTACTTTATGGATTTGTTCTTCGGCTACAATCAAGTCCAAATACATCCATCAGATCAGTATAAAACCACTTTTAGTACCCTTGGGGTACCTTTTCTTATTGTTTCATGCCTTTTGGACTCGAGAACATAAGTGTTACATATCAACGAGCCATGAACTATGTTTTCCATGATCTTTCTCACATCATCCTCGCTTATTTGTACGACCTCACTGCTCGATCCAAAAAGAAAACTCAACATTTAGATGACTTACACATCATTTTCCAACAATGTCGCCCCTATAATATCCGCTTGAACCCCCTCAAGTGCATATTTTGCATCACTATCGGACGCCTCTTCTTCATACCCTTCGATGACCCTTCGTATGAAGATCTCCTAGTCTACCTATTGATGCAGGTAGTACGCGCGACCACCACCTCGCGCTCTCCTACTTGCAGGATCATTCAATTCCTCATTCATGAGCCGAAGTGGCTCTTTCGATTCCTCCGTGGAATCTCTGCTCAAAACCTGCTCCACAGGTCCTTAATTCTCCCTCACGGCCTTCTACATTCAACCGTGATCTTCCCCAACTCAATATTGGGTTTCGGGGTTTCATGTTCTTCAATGCCAAGAACCTTTGTCCCCACAATCTCCCGATTTCTGATTTGCCTATACGCTCCTCTTTTGGCCTTAGCCCATCCTGGCTATGCCCTGGTCCATGCGACCGCTTTCCATAAGACCGCAACCTTATATCCTCCTTTTGTCGAGGTTTCGGGCTTTCAAGTGTCGAAGCGCACTTGTCCTCAGGATCCGCGATCCTCCGAATCTCGATTCGCTCCAACTTCCACTAGTCCCCTGGGCTATACCTTTTGTCCACGTGACCACTAATTCACAAGACCGCAGCCTTGCCTCCTGTCAGGGTTTCGGTCATCGGGATGCCGACATGCATAAACCCCGCGTCCACGGGATTCCTGATATCCCGATCCATGATTTCCTGATGGATGACTTTCCTATGGGGTCTCCTCTTCCGATGGCCTCGCTCGTTGCCATGCATCCCTTCAAGACGGACGGTCCTGATTGCCTCTCGTTGTTCGCGACTTCAAGTGTCCCAGATGTCTTGTCCTCTGGATTCGCGAAACTCCGAACTCCGATATGCCGAAATGCTGACGGGCGCTCGACCTCTGCCACGTGTCTCCACAAACGGACGGTTCAGATCCTTCCTCTCTATTTCGAGACTTGTAATGTCCCAACTTTCTCGACCTCAAGAACTCTGATATCCCAAGTGTCGATATCCCGATGCACCAATGCCTCTCCTCGGGACTTTCACCTCGGTTATTCCCAATGGTAAATCTCGTGCAGCTCCTGTCCGATCCGACGGCTGATGGGTATCTGGGTGAACATCCGACTATCCACAATCTCCCCTTCTGTGCGCTCCTCCTGTGAGTCTTCCTGGACATGGAAACCAATGGTCCAGATCTTTTCGGCTGATCCAACGGCCGATGTTGCTCCCTCCTGAGCTGCTGCGCTTTCTTCCGATGCTTGGAAGAATTCCAAAAACCCCAAAGGCCTTAACCTTTGTCTATCTCCTCCTCTTGTGAACTCCGGACTCTGAGCTTTGCTGCGCGTGTGGAAACGTTGTTCCTCCTGAGCTTTGCTCCCTTCGAATCCTCAAGGGATTCTGACGTCTGCGCTTTTGCAGAGTCTTCGCGCACACACAGTGCTATCTCTTCTGAGCTTCTCAAACACTCAGACCCCTAAGGGATTTTATCTCTCTTCCCTTCTCCCTTAGATGGAGAATTTGGATGCCCTCCTGGCTATCCTTTGCTCAAGCAACTCCTTGTTGAGTCTTTCAGGGTGTTCAGCAACCCTGTGAATATCCTTCAGTGGATTCTTCCTTCACAATACAGAACTCAAAGAGTTCTCTTCTCCTATGTGCTTGCACACTTGCTCAAATTCCCTCATGGCAGAGTGTCCTTCCAAAACTTCCAGCAGTCATGTCTCCTTCTGCGCACCCTATGCGCTTGCTCAATGCCCACCTGGCAGAGCTCTCAGAATCCTTAGTGATTCTGTTTCTTTTTCCTGAACTCACAGTAGAGTTCTTCTTTAGCACCCTGTGCTTGTGCTCAATGCCCACTTGGCAGAGCTCTCAGAATCCTCAGTGATTCTAGTCCTCCTTAAGAACTCACAGCAGACTTCTCCCTCTGTGCACTCCTTGCACCCACTCAATGCCCACTTGGCAGAGCTTCACAGAATCCATAGCAGAATTATGTCTGCAACTGTGTCTCTCATACACAGCCTTGCCTCCAAGGTGTTCAGCAACCTTGAGGTCTTCCCCTCGAGCTGTTGACTTCAGTTCTTGTGCCACAACACGTCTTTGTCTGAACCCACAGTGTTCAGAAGTGCATCCTCTGTGCACGGCTATCAGAACCCGCAGCGTTCTGTCACACCCTCCTGGTGTGAAGCCTCAAAGACCTTCACCTGAAATCAAACAGACTCCTGCAAATGCACAACTACAGCATACATCTACAGCATGAATTCACAGCATAAACCAGAACACACCAAGGCATCCACATAACACATAAATACATGCAGGAAAAAATGCTTCTGTTTTTATTAAATAAAAATGCCTCTTTTTACAAGGTGTTCCTGAGCACGGCCTGTGACAAGGTCTCGGTTCTTCTCTTCTACTCTCTACTCGCAGATCATCACACAACTCAACTCTCTACTTTTCAACTCCTACAAAATGAGATATGAAATGTCTTTTACCTGAGGGGGCTCTTCGAGCTCTTCCCTCCAACCTACCTACCCTATTCAATTGCATTGAATGGGTTGTCTAGTCCGCTATCGGATCTAGATCTCATCCATACAAATATTTAAGGACGATCTACCTAACGCCTGTGCAAAGGCACGGCTTCTACAGCTCACCAGCATAAACATTTAATTACATTAAATTCAAATTCCAAATGAGGTTGCGCCTCTCTTTAACGCGCGATTTGGATTCGCTGACGTGGTTGGCTGGCTGGCTGGCTGACGTGGAGAGATGCTCCTGCATCACCTATGGACACATAAATTTGGGTCTCATCTCTCTCGAGATGATCATCGATGCATTCACCATCATTACCCTCGATATATCTTTATTAGAGATGTTCTCTATCAACACAGGTCCGACACCATCTTTCATTGATGTTTTACCATTGACAAGGCTGAAAGAGTCTTACGATTGCCATAGTGGTGCTTGCGGTGGTCACCTCTCGAGTATGTCCACCACCCAAAAAATCATTCGAGTAGGCTACTTCTGGCCCACATTATTTCATGACTACATCCACGTTGTCAAGTGATGTGACAAATGCCAGATCTATGCACACAAAGCACGAGCGCCACTAGCTCTTCTGCATCCAGTCATCACCGTTGGCCCCTTCTACAAATGGGGCATAGACTTCATGAATTTCCATCCTTTGTCCAGTAACAGAAACAAGTACATTTTCATTGTACTAGATTACTTTACCAAATGGGTCGAAGCCATGCCCACTTTCAACAATACCGTTGACACAACAATGCATTTTTTCTTCAACCATGGCATTTCCTGATTCAAAGTCCCACTATAGCGAGTGTTTGATCATGGTAAACACTTTGAGAATGAGATCTTTGCAGAACTCTCTTCAAAGTTAGGCTTCTCCCATGAATTTTTCTCCCCATACTACCCTCAATCCATTAGAGAGGTCGAGGCTATCAACAAAGTCCTTAAAACCATGCTACAACGTACCGTCAACAAACATAAGACCAACTGACATCATATGTTGTTTTTCGTGTTATGGGATGATCGCACGACAGTCAAAACTACCACTGGTTTTACACCGTTCCACCTCGTCCATGGGATCAAATCCGCCCTCCCTATCGAGTGTGAAATCCCCACATTACACATTGCCATCGAGCTATTACCCGACACTGCTCCAATGCAGCAATGCTTGCTGACCTTAGAGCCACTGGATGAAGATTCTTGATCTTCATTACATAACAAAGAGGCATCTAAAAAATGGTCCAAAGCCACCTTCGACTGCCATGTCAACCTTCGCTCATTCAATGAAGGGGATCTCATCTTAGCCTACGATATCGCCCACGATACCCTCGGCCAGGGGAAATTTAAGTCACTATGGCATGGACCCTACATCATCCAACACTGCCTCACTAATGGGGCATATATCCTGGCCTCTCCAGAAGGCCACCCTCTGAAATAACCCATCAACGGGTTGAACCTAAAGAAGTTTTACACCTAAGTGTAGCCATTCTACCTTAGGTTTTTCTTTATACACATTTGCAGATTTTTTAGTCTTCTTTTGTACCACCATTCCACATGTCTGATCTATCATCCGTGATATTGACATATGCATCATCCATCATCCTACCACATTGGCTACACTAACAGTGCCAGTCGTTGGACCCATAATCTCGCTTCATCCCTCTATACCCCCTCACATGTGTTGCTCCACTCCAGTGGCATCTGTTTGGGCTCAACCACCAAAAACCAAGATGAATAGGTTGTCGTCATTGGTCTCCTTGCCAAGGTCAGTCACCACCACATTCATCACCTTAGTGTTCTATTAGATTCCCATCTTGTTGTCCTGCATCTCAACAATGTATATCGCGTCCGCGATCCTTGCCTCTTTCAAAAATACCAGCAAGTTAGACTATTATCTCGCAACTTTGATTCAATCACATTTACACATATTCCAAGACAATTTAATCAAATAGCAAATAATATGGCTAACCTAATGTTATATTGGCATTTATCACATCAAAATATCATCACATATACATAAACATTTGTCACAACATATATAGAAAAGACATCATAAATCATCAACAACATCCACACATGGCAACATACATGATCCAAAAAATGTATTCCCATATATATATATATATATATATCATCATCATCAATAAATGTCACAAGTGTTTACAAAATACATCACTCGTAGGCCAGTGAGTCCCCTCACCCCTATAGGTACAGCATGGGTACCTCCTACCCTATACAAAATGGGTACCCCCTACCCTATGCAAAATGGGTATAAACTACCATGTACAAGATGGGCTCTCAAGCCTATACAATACACAACCTCGACACTCATGGTTCCCCCATAGCTCCCCCCTAGGTCCTTTGTTAGCTGGAGGGGCCCCACCAGCAGGGGGCCCTCCAGGTCCAGGGGGCAACCAATCAGTCATCAATGGCCCCGCTGTAGCTTCCCAACAAATTAAAGTCCGCCACTACATAGGTATGCCCACACACTGCTACATGACCTCCTCGTCCTAGATGTGGGCCCACATCACCTCTAGTACACCCTGCAATACTAGCTCGAAGTGGAGGCGCAAGGCCTCTGTTGATGCCCCAACCTCTTCCTGCAGTGCATGTGTTGGTCTAGCACCAACATCAACTCGTCTTCACCTCTACCTCGCCCTCTGCTCTGTTGGCGGTAGTTGTATGTGTCCTTGATGGGCTGACTCCCTGACCATCTCTGCCTCTCAGCCTCGAGGTCCCACCTCTGCAAAAAAACACCAAAGGTAGAGTCATCATCCATATATACATATATAATCATATGCTACCCTGTCAAAATCATGAAACATAAATAGAAAGGCATACCTCGAACATCCCAGTCCTCCCCTGGAGGCAGCATCGTGTCGGGGTCATGATGATAATCCATACCAGCGTATGGGCACCATAGTATCACATGTCTCATATGTTGCCACATGCATGCCACCGTGGATGTGAAGTAATTTCCACCCTCTCCTCCCCCGTGTTGAACCATCACATGGGCCCACCACATCAGATGCGACTCTCACATCCCTGCAGGCTCCAGCAAAATCCTAGGGTGCAATAGGGGCACCCTTTCCAGAAACCAAGCCACCAAGATGGAGACAAAGGTAAATTCACCAAAGTCGGATATACGACACTGGTGAATCTGCCCCATCATCCTAGAATGCAACATAAGCCCCCAGGAAAAATGGTCCCCAGAAAAAAAGTGGCGACGCGCCAAGTCACCCACTCTCTCATCCCTCAGCAGCTGGGGGTCAATAGGAAGGGACATCCCACAGAATGGGAGCCCTGTCAGAAAATAGACATCCTCGACAGTCGAGAATGTAAGTTTTTTCCCCCTGACCATGAAACACTACAGATTAGTGCTCCACATGGTGATCAGATTTTGGAGCAGGAAATCGTACGACCATATCAGTGGGCAATCAAAGAACTTGAGAAACCCGTAGGCTTCCAAGTGCCTCCAAACTCTCGATTGTTGTCTCATCGCCTCCCAGAGATTGTCCCCGTATTGATTTATCCAATGCACTGGCATCTTGCTCTTTGGACTATGTTGATCACTTGCATCCACACAAAAACACTTGGTCAACCTTCATTATCCATAAAACACATAAAAAAATTCAAAATTTCAAAACCCTTAGCCTTGCGTCCAGTGCATGACTTTCACCCATATAGGTGCACACATATGCACAGATGTTCATTGCACAACTGCACACTCATGTGCAGTTGTCAGCAAAATAGCCGCACACCCCGTGCGAAACTATCACCCATAGAGGTGCGCACATGTGTGCACATGTTCTCTGGACACCTGCGCACTAATGCGCAATTGTCTGAGAAATAATTGTGCACAATGTGCAACTATCAACTTAACATTCACGCATATCATACGTGCTTGTACTTCCCTCCCACATGCACAGTTGTGTCAAGCACAATTGCACACTATGCGTGGAAAAAGGAATCATACCCCTGTATATGCGTGCGATTATTCTTCCTTCTCCCATGCACAAGTGGCCCCCCTACTCAAAACTACCCTTGTACGACCATACATACAACCCCTAACCCAATTCTAAAAATTTCAAATTATGCGGGAGGATAGGACCACTAACCTGGCTCTCGCAAGTCCTGGATCAGTCTACTTGAGCTCTTATAATCTCCAAATATCCTCAAAATTCTCTCATCAAATCACTATAGCAGCGGGTACAAATGAGGTGGCATTGTGGGCCCACCAGCCATGTATAGTCCATTTTTCCAAACTTCCACACTTAGTTACAGGAGCCCAGAGCCTCCCTTTTTTGATCTGTTCTCAGCCATGGGATCCTGGTCCCTCCATCTACACATTCACAGCCCCCAGGTCATCATCTAAACTTGGCGCCAGAGGACCATTTTTCTCATGTCACGTTCAGGTACACATGCTCATGTTCCAAATTATCAGATAACTACTATATGTTCATTATCACCAGATAATGTTCATGTCGGGTATTTGGTTTTCATGTGTGCATGTACCTGGTCATCAAAGCAACACAACCCTTTCAAGTATATGTTTGGCATTGGCATGTAATTATTCCCTCTATAAATCAATTACATCTCCCAGTCACACCCTCTGACATTTACCTTTAGGGTTCTTACATCCATCTCTACAGTACCGTCACCTCTGCTGCATTTTGGTACTGTCACCTGGTAGCACTCTCCCCCAAATGAGTTGTCCCATTCATAGTTCCCTTTGGAAAATTGACAATCAGGCTGTTTTCACCACCTAGGGATGGTATTCCCGATAGTCTTATGCACTTCCGAGAATGAACCAGATACTTCTTCTCATCATATTTCTAACTTTCCCAAATGGACTCCAAGGTCATATCATCTTGGTTCTATTGACTACCTCTTCGTAGTATCATTAGCCCTCCATCTCATCCACCATCATTTTTCCCATCTACAAATTGTCCTCCATTAATTTACCTCATAAAGAAACCCACCCATGGGGTCCCCACCCTCCACTAGTTCTCTTTCGCAACTTGCTCCCTCATAGGCCAAGCCATCTTTCATTGGGGCACCCGTTTTTGTATCTGTACACTCAACCCAAATTATTCTTTATTTATTTTGGTAATTGTAAAAAGCCTTTGTTTCCAACATTTACTTAGTTTTTTTGGCATCACCCCTAACGACCTTCTTTTCCCGACAAAGCAACCCATGTCTCCCTTGGTTGGGGCATCCACTCTTTTTTCATTTCGACGTCGTTCACGAACCTCGAGTATCCCATGTCCATGTACCCATGATCTCTGAGTTTGTCCACTTTGTTAGCCTCTGAAACAGTTTAACCCCATATCTATTCGCCCCCCTGACATTATATACAGTTTTACGATTGCTGCCAATCATCCTCCAAAATTCCCCAACCAAGGGAAGTCTTGAGTCTCACCACATCCTGACTTCATTCAGGTTACCTTTCAGTACCTAATCTCATCTCAATGGATTTCACGAAGCCCTTTTCTTCTTGGAGTCGTGTCTCCCTTTCTGTCGACATCAACACAATTTCTAGAAGGGAGACAATATATTCACTCTCATTACCTTTACAATGAGGAGTCTCGGATGGCATAGAGAGAATCATCATTACTCTCTAATTTCGTTGACCCCCATAAAATTCGACTTCAACAAACTCTCTTGTTACGATGGGTCTTACTATGCGACTATTGCAGTGGTTTCCTACCAGTCGAAGACCTCTGAATTCGTTAGGCCATCCATGCCTACGAGTCATCGACACTTATTATATGCATCCTTGCCTCATTTAAGAGTATGTTCACCATTCAGAACGATCATCTGTCGTTATCAACCGCCCTTGAGGGTGTTGCAGTTATCTACACCAACATACATCTTCAGTTACCGTATCATATTTTGGTTACATGACACGAGCATGGGGCATGCTTGCCTCATTTGTACATAGATTTTCTTTTTCTCCCTAGAGAAAGGTTTGGGTCCCACCGTTTTCCCTCTCCCTCCGACGGATCTCTCTTGCAGTTCATCTCAACACTCTTCATTACAATGTAACTCTCAGTAAAATAAACATTGATGTATATCGGCTATACGTATGCTCCTAGCCTCACACATCAAGGGGCATCTTTTATAATATAAAAATCATCCACAACATTGCACACAAATGGTTACAAAAACACAAAAATGCCAATGTTGGAAGCAAACCAAATCAGAAAGCAAGGAAATTTTGGGAGAGAAGGCGTGCACAAGGAAAGTGACAGCTGGAAGGAAGAACAACACGTGCGCATGCATGGAAGACCTAACGATGTTAGGGTTAGGGTTTTTGTAATGTATTGTAATGGATGAAGAGCCAGAAACATATAAATATAGATACTTAGGTATCAGAAGGGGCATGATTATTGTGAAAACTAGTCATTATTATAGAGAGAAGGGTAATAACGAGTCGATATGTAATATTTTGTTGTATGACCTATTTTTGTAAGTTGTGGAGCTAGAAAAGAGGGAAGAGGGTATATCTAGAGGGTTAGATCACAGGCTGAGGAGTCTGGTGCGATCTAGTCCGCCTCATAATATATCTCGACCCTGTTGAAGGGAATTCTAAAGCATGCGGCACTGGAATGACAGAACAACGATAATAAAAGATCCAAGAGACAAATCTTTGTGGACATAGCCCAGGAGGGGGTGAACCACGGTAACATATGTGTTATGTGATTAAAATATTTTGTGTCTTTGTTGTCTTCAAGTGAATATTTATATGATGAATGAATGAGTTAGTATATTGCTACGTATATCATGATAACAACATTATGTGTTAATAAATTACAGTAACACTCTTAATCCACAATTATCATATCTCTCACTCAATCCTAAGTTGTAAACACATGACTATTGCATCCACCCATTAAGACTATCTCGGGTGAGATGATGTAGTGCACTATGTGCGTTGTGTTGCCTTCTAGCTTACCAGGAGGACCGGTAGTTTTAGAGGATTTGTTGGAAACATGAACAAACATGAACCTTGGGTCAAAAAACTCAGAAAGGAGATAAGATAAGAAACTAACCAACAAATGGTTTCATTGTCATTGGTAGGAACAGAAGAGGATTGAGGAGATGAGGTAAGTTGAAGATATTTCAGAGGCAGATCAAGAAAATATTAGGGCAGAGAGAAATGAGCCATTAGAAGGGGATGTTGAGACCATGGAATCCCACAAAAGAAGAGATCGAAATATAGCTAAGGACAAAAGATTTGGAGTTTCACAGAAAGATAACATAAATCCTAGAATAACACCCCACAAATATCTGGAGAAATACATGTTTACTAAATCTTTGCATGAAGTCTTTTTCTGTGATTTTCCACACTTATTACAGGAGTTGATACTAAGGTTAAAGGATAACCATGCCATGAACTAGATCTGATAGTTAGAGTGGAGCCCAATACAGATCAAGCAGTTACAACAAGTAAACAACAAATTCACCCGCACAATAGACTTTTGGCTTGACAGTATTATGGTAGGATTTATAACAGAGTTTGTGGTAGATACAATGAATTCGTACAACACAATAGAGAAAGATTTTCTATGAGGACCTCGAGGAAGGTACATTATATCTTTGTGTACTTCTATTAATATATTGTTATACAACAAAGGTGTAATGACAATGGCATCAGACAACTAAACTTCCCTACATGCATGGGGAAGGGGGGAAGCACTGACAGAAAGAGGAGAAATGGAAGGAGGAAAGGATAAGGGAAAGAAGGAGGAACCCTTGGACCCGATAAAGATGGATGACGACCAGATCAAGTGGATCTTGGAGACAACTAGAAAGACGAGTAGCGGAGTACCCTAGCAATACAAGGTGAATACCAAGAAGAGAGTCGTAGTTGTGAGGAAATCGTGCGCGCGACATATGAGAGAAAGACAAGAGGTCCAAGAACAGGCAGAGAAGGCATAAATCCTATCCATATTAATGTCAGTGTGGAACCCATAAACCCATGTGCGACTAATACACCAAAGAGAACACCACCGTTTAGACAACCGAAGTTCAGAAGAAGTCAGACAGTAGGAAGTACATCTACACAAGGAGAAAGAACTGGAGGAGCCAGTTCAGGCAGCACTAGTCAGGTATCTACATCGTGCAGAGGTAGTAGTTCAACATTTAGAATGGCGGGACACAATCCCACCATTAGGTTACCAGAATTTAAAGGAGAAGCGTCAGAGGACCCGAAGAAACATGTGTTCATCTATGAGAAGATCTGGGAAGAAAAATGAATCACAGATGAAGATACTAAATTGGCTTAGCTAGCGATTACACTAAGGGATCATGCATTGGATTGGTATATGATTTTAGCTACAAACAATCCACCAGGGACAACCAGAACAATTATGGACATCAAGACACTGTTGATCAACAAGTTCCAGAAGCCAAGTTCAAAGGATTAGTACATGAACGAGATGATCGAAATTAGACAGAAACCAGGTGAATCGGTATGTGATATCGACCATAGATTCAAGTGACTGAAGGGAAAGTTGAAATATCTCATGATTGATATGTAGCATAGGCACTTATTTGTCAATTCACTATTACCACACTTAAAGTATCCACTGCGACAACAAAAGTTTCAGATGCATGCAGAGGCTCTGCAAGCAGCCTTGCAACTAGAAGAAAACTAGTATCAACAGACATATCCATCTATCGAAGAACTAAAGGAGGATTTGAAGAACTTAATGTTCCAACTCAACCAAAATAAGAATAAGGATAAATGAGAAGTCGTTTGGTGTACTACATGCAGGATGGAAGGACACCACAAGAACGAATGTCCAACATTCGCATAGTATATGGCAGCATGAATGCCAAATCCACTACAAACAGGAGGACTATGGTGCAAAATCTACAAGAAACCGGGTCACGATCCATATCATTGCTCAATGATGCATAAATACCAGACAATCCCAAAGAGTTCATATTGCAACTTTTGCAAGTTAGTGGGCCATGATGACAAAGACTGTAGAACTATGGAGTTGATGTGAGAAAGGACATCGGATGCATATAGAGTGTAGGTAGAAATGATGACTGGGAAATCCATGCCATAGTTTAACCAAGTTCTAGCTCCATACAACACTGTGCATCAACCCTATAATACCACGCAACCACTGTACAACGCAACACAACCTCAGTACAATACTACACGGTACAATCAGGCGCCTCAGTACAACGCGCCGAGAGGATATTGAGCAGGCTACAGAAGTGGAGGATGAGCGAAAGGAGGTTTTGGATGAGGTAGAGGACCAATGGTATGTCATAATTGTCAACAACCAAGACATTATGCAAGAGAATGTTTGTTTCCACCAACAACTTGTATGTATTGTTGCACATCGGACTGTGATACAAAGGAATGTCCAACACTACTAGTAAATATTTAGGAAAAAAGGAATCATAACAACCAGAATGTCCAGTGGATTTCAGTCGAAGCGATGGATGAAGGACGGAACATCAACATCGTTACTCATGGAGGAGACAAAACATGAAACGACACAGTCTGACAAGAACCAATACAAAATCAGTGGGTGAAAAATAACACCGAACCAAGGAAGCAGTTAAACGCGCAGAATGAGAAGGAGATATTTAAACAAGCCAGACAAGAATTTCAGAAGGAGGACATGGCATCCACTTCAACTGCGCAACATAGCAAGGAAGCCCCAGAATACGAGATGCCTCCATTATTGGATCATACCAAAAAAAACCAATCTATGGGACAAGTAAGTACAATCAAAGGCTTCTTGAAATCATGTGTCAAAGTATCAAGTGATCCATCATCTATTAAAATATTGCAAAACATATTAGAAAGATGTAGCATAGAGATGGAAGAAAAACTCGAACAAAAGATAGTCAATCACCTACATACCAGGATAAGAACAAGTAGGGAGTTCATACTGAATGCAAACATTGGATACTTCAATATGGGAGACATCATACTGGATCTAGGATCTGAAGTGAATGTATTACCAAAGAAGACATGGCAATGTATGGGAGATCCCACATTGGGATATTCACCTGTTCAACTGAAACTAGCAAACCAGCACAGAGTTCTACCAATCGCTAGATTGGAAGGAGTGACAGTAGAGCTAGATGGAGTGCACACTAAAGCAGACTTTGAAGTCATTGAAATAGTGGACGACACAACACCATATCCAGCGTTGCTTGGCTTGGATTGGGCGTTTAACAACCAGACCATAATCAATCTCAAGATGAGAAAAATGACATTTGAGTCAAGGGAATACAAGGCCATCACGCCATTAGACCCATCCAAAGGGGAAATGTTTGTAGAACCTACTTGCTTAGACTTAGAGGAAATCAGCTAGTTGTACAGAACA
Organism: Picea engelmannii; assembly: GCA_009831015.1. Lineage (NCBI taxonomy): Eukaryota > Viridiplantae > Streptophyta > Pinopsida > Pinales > Pinaceae > Picea > Picea engelmannii. The sequence goes on from ML796856.1 coordinate 105,679, forward strand.
ACTGCGCACAATGAGGATTACGTAAACTCAACTGCAGACAGAGTACTCAGTTAGTGGAGCATTACTTCATGTGTGACAGACTCAAACACCAGTTTAGATAACTGGCAACAAATGTTACACGAAGTTTCCACGAGAAGATGTGCACGAATAGACCGTGCAGTAAGATGGTTAGGCACAGAGATAAGGGAACCACCTAGCTTCCACAGAATAAATGACTTGGAAACATTCTTGGCATAGCATGAAGATGAAGTTTTAGATAATCAAAGACCGTTAGAACTTGATATAGCACTCAAGGCCACACCTGCAATATGGTGGGGCACACACAAAGAGACAATCACATATTGGTACCAATGTAAGCAGTTGTTGCGCATAAGGTTCGACGCAGAACATAAAGACAACAAGCAGTAGAAGTATGAGGGACAGGGGGCACCAGTGGTACACTTGGAGAAGTGCAGGACATTGTGGAAAATGACACCCCCTGAGGAATGGACTCATCATTTCATACACACTCTAGAGGGCATACCAGCGAACTGGTATACAAACCAAGAATTGTGCAAAGGAACTTCAACCTAGATGACATTGCAAAAGAATTTTACAGTCACTTTCTCATTCGAGCATGAGAACCAAAACATAGATGCATCTCTTAAATGGATAAGAGGGGTGATATTCATCAAGGAACCAGAATTCAAATTTATAACAAAAGAACCACAATGGAACAAGCAGGCAGTCAAAGAATTGTTTTCATGTTGCCACGTACAAGAGGAAGCACCAGATGAAGACGATCTGTGCGATATTCAGATCGAAGAAGTAGAAGTCGAAAGAGAAGTGGAGGGTCCACCCATAGAATCAGAAGTTATTGTCACACCGATCAAGATAAATAAATTCAACATTGGGACAGTTGAGAACCCCAAAATGGCCAGCATTGGAGATTATTGGGATGAACAAATGGTAGAAAGCATAACAGAGTTACTGCGCGTGTACAATGACCTGTTTCCCAAAACATTTATAGAGATGAAGGGTATATTAGGAGAGCCAGGAGAGATGAAGATACCACTCAGACCTAAAGAAAGATCGATTATAAGGTGACCATATAGAATGAACCCAATATATAAGAAAAAAGTCAAAGATGAGATCGACAGAATGCTTGAAGATGGAATCATAGAGCCAGTGGAAGAATCAGAATGGATAAGCCCGATGGTAGTTCAGGAAAAAAAACAAGGAGTGATAAGGATATGCGTCAACTTGAGGAAGTTGAACAATGCATGCCTACATGACCCATTCCCTACACCTTCTATAGATGAGGTGTTAGAGAATGTAGGAGGACATGAATCTTACTTATTCACTGATGGATTCTCAGGCTACCATCAGATCAAGATATCATAGGAAGACAGATACAAGACCATGTTTGCAACAGAATGGGGATCTTACCAATACACAATCATGTCATTTGGACTGAAGAATGCACTAACAATATTTTCCAAAGTAGTCATCGCCACGTTTAAGGAATTCATCCATCAGTTTCTCGAGGTATACCTGGAAAATTGGACAGTATATAGTTTTTTGAAAGACCATGTAAAAGTCTTAAGGATAATTTTAGAAAGATGCAGGCAATACCAGATCTCATTAAACATAAAGAAATGCATATTTGGGACACCATTTGGGATACTATTGGGCCATATAGTATGCAAACAAGGTTTACTAGTAGATCCTGCAAAGATTCCAGTCATTGTTAACTTGCCACCACCTAAAATAGTCTGTCATCTAAGAGCGAAATGGGGACACATAGGATACTATAGAAAGTTCATCAAAGGATACGTGAATATTACCGCTCCAATGGAAAAATTGTTAAGAAAAGAAACAAAGTTTCAGTGGAATGACGAGTGTCAACACGGTCTGGATACACTGAAGGAAAATATGGTCACCACGCCAATATTAGTATTTCCAGACTGGGAGAAGACATTCCGCGTACATGTAGATGCATCAGCCATAGCCCTTGGATCTATCTTGGCACAGCCAGGAATGGAGAGCTAGACCACCCTATAGCCTTTGTGAGCATAAAACTATCAGAATCAGAAAAGAACTACAACACTACATAAAGAGAAGGCCTAGCTATGGTCTACGCACTACAGAAGTTCAAACATTACTTATCGGGAAAACACTTTAAGATGTTCACAAATCACTTAACCCTGAAATACCAAGTCAACAAGCCAGTGTTGGGGGGGAGAATATGTCGATGGTTACTGTTGTTTCAAGAATTTGACTTTGAAGTAATAGTCAATCCAGGAAAATTGAATGCAAGCCCTGACCACCTGTCAAGCTTCACAAATCGAGAAGAACCTATGAACTTAGAGGACAACTTCCTGAACGCACGAGTATTTTCAGTCCAACTCGTTGATGAATACTTTGAAGATATCATTCATTACTTGAGAACATGTACTACATTGTAGGAATATAACATCATGTAGAAGAAAAACCTGGTAGTCTAGGCTGCAGACTATCAATTGATCACAAGACACTCATAAAAAATGGGCACAGATAACATCCTGCATAGATATGTGATAGAACACAAAATACCAAGAGTGTTAACAGAAGCCCATGAGGGAATAGCAGGAGGACATTACGTGGGAAAAGATACTGCGTAGAAGGTATTACACATAGTATTATGGTGGTTGACCATTCACCGAAACTCGAAGGAGTATTGCCAAAGATGTGATGTCTGTCAAAGGGTAGGTAAACCCAATAGAAGAGACAAGATGCCACTACGACCAAAAGTAACATTGCAGGCATTCGATAAATGGGCAATAGACTGTGTGGGACCAATTAACCCACCAGTAAAAATAACAAGAGCTAGGTACATCATTACCACGACAGAATACCTAACAAGATGGACGAAAGCAACCCCAATAAAGGATTGCAGCGCAGAAACAACAACACACTTTCTATTTGAACAAGTAATCACTAGATTTGGATGCCCAAGAGTTTTGATGAGTGACCAAGGATCACACTTCATCAACAACACTATCAATGCTATGACCGAAGAGTTTGAAGCCCATCATTAGAAGAGAACACCATATCACCCAAAGGAAAATGACATAGTAGAGGTATTTAACAAAATCTTGGAGAATGCACTGACAAAGATCTGTAATGTCAAAAGGGATGATTGGGACCTCAAAATACCATCAGTATTGTGGGCCTACATGACCACATGCAAGAATTTGATAGGGAACACGCCACTTAAATTGGTCTATGGCCAAGAAGCAGTGGTACCATTAGAATTTTTAGTACGCAGTTTGCGCGTAGCAGCAATTACACACATGACGGAATGAGGCATAGTACATGAGAGACTAAACTAGGTGCTGACCATGGAGGAAGACCAGATCTTAGCAGTTTTTCACCAAGAAGTTCAGAAATCAAGGGACAAAGCTTGGCATGATAGACACATCAAGAAGAAAACCTTCAAGGAAGGAGATCTAGTGTTGATGTATGACAACAAAGTGTTTTAGCACCCAGGAAAGTTAAGAATGCATTGGTTAGGACCGTACGAAGTAAAGACTATCATAGATGGAGGAGAAGTACAGTTGAAATACTTATCAAGCATAGAACTCATAGGGATGATCAATGGGAGCTTACTAAAGTTGTACAAAGACAGTCGACCACCCACCGCACAATGAAAAAAAAAAAACCAGAATTTTCAACAGTACCAACAGAGGAAAAGTGGGCCGAAAGAAAAAGGACCATGCATACTTAGGAATAAAAACTTGGAAAGTATAAGGCTAACAACCAGGTCAAAAGGGAAATAAGAGGGAAACGAAAATATGGAAAAAGCAGTACGAAATGACGAAGTTATGTGGAATTGAATGCCGGAAAGGACCGACGGGATGTTGCATTAATCGTGCCAACTAGAGATGGTGAGGGAGATTAATGGAAAGTATGAAGGGATCAGAGGTTCATTGAACCCATCATAAAGGCAGTGTCATCAACAAGTTTCATATGATTCCCATACAAAGCACGGACGTGGGAGAAAACAATCTATTACGACATTGGAGAAGAAGCAGAGAGTGAGAGCACATACAGAGCACATAGAAAACTTCATAGAGGTTGCAAAAGCCACAGATCCCAGTGAGAAATCGACATTCACTACTATGGCACCACCAAAGCAAGCCAGAGTGCTAGACAACCTCGGGTTAGAACCAGGTCATGGGCACAATTGGAAGAAGGAAAACAACAACTTCCAGAGATCATCAATGTCGATGAAATACCATCCCCAGACACAACACCGGTGAACCCCACACCTATAGTGGAAGAAACCCAATAGCCATCACCAGAGGGCATGAATGTAGATACATCGACAGAGGCACAAGAGTAGGAGAACCAGGACACAAAAACCCTGAAGGAGGCGCAACCAGAGAACATTGAAGCAGCTTCGAGAGTCAATGGAACGACGAAGAATCAGGAAGCAGTAGTTGATCCAGGCGAGTCTCAAACCACTGTGTCAGACCACCCACTAGAGGGAACAGTAGAATATGTCACGGGTTGGCCATAATGGTACTCTGAATTACAAACGATCGTTTTTGTCATCTTGAACTAGCCACCACCGAAGAAAGACAAGCAGCAGGTACCTAGGTCACCTCACAAGCAACCCATCATAGTCATCATTCTACCACCTGTACCAGATCGGGTATGAGTGGAATTAGGCTTGCTAGGACAGATCAAAAAGATAAAATAATTGAACCACGATGTAGCAGACATAGACAAGTTTCTGGAATTTGCAAAGAGAGTATACTTAGAGACTGTGGGCACAAATCTGATTGGGGAATCGATTGATCAACCACTCTAATGGGAAATAGGGTTGGAGAAAACAAGGATTTTAGTTCTATTAGATCTACCACACTTTGGCATAGGTCAGTATGAAAGCAATTGCGTCAAACAATTGTTATCAGTCACACATGGTGGGGAAATTTGGTTGGACAATCTCGTCTCGATAGATGTAGAGATTATTGTATACATCACAGGATTTCCATCCTAGGGCATGGATCTCATGCAATTCCTCGACAATAAGTCAAAGGAGAAAACACTTGCAGAAGAAATGAAGAATAAATATGGTACTGACAGGGGGATGCGAGGAATCATAATCAAAAGAATAAATGATGTCGCAACACAAATGGCCACAAAAATCTTGGTCTGCAAACTGCTGAGAAAGTGTCGCGAGGAGGAAGTTTCGGCTAGGGTCATCATAGTTGTAGCTCAGTGCGTCGAGGGAACCATAGTGAGTTGGGCACCCTATCTCTTAAACTTATTCCTGGATGATTGCAAGGATGCACAGGATCTAGGAACCAAATTTCACTACTCATGGCTAATCATGTTGATAGCTATCGTAGGATGGAAGGAACAGAGTTACACATTCTTCGACACTAGACCCAAGTCGAATTATGGAGCGAGGTATTTATCACTTGGCGTCGCGTCAGATGCCAAGCACAAGAAAATGAACACAGTTGTATTCGAAGGATACCTTCGCAACCTGCAGGAATCCATCTCCAACATGTGGAGGATCACACCATAGGCTATCGCGCAGTATTGGGACATCACCAACTTCAAGTCCACATGACATGTGATGTGGATACAGGCACAGAAGGACCCCAACAAGAAGTGGCTACAAATTCCCTATTGTATCACAGAAGGCAACATTGACACGGTGATTAAATACTGGGAAGAAGAGTGGAAGATTCCAATCCTCACACAAGACTTGCTGAAAAGGAAAACAGAAGAAGAGGCAATGTAGGGAGAAACAAAACCTCAAGAGAGGGTAGAAGAAGTCCTGGAACAGGAAGAGGAAACAAAGACACATATAGCACAGACCCAAGTAGAGTGCACATAATTGATTAGTAACAAAATTGCAGTCCAGATAGTGGACACACTCAAGGAGAAGACCGTGCAAGTGCAAACACAAGCAACATAGCTCAAGGAAAAATTCCAGGTGATCACCAGGAATATTGAAGATTTTTTTTAGGTGGCTTGGGATGAGCCACATGTCAGTGTTGCGGGCCTCTTGGAAGCAAACCAAAGTAGAAAGCAAGGCAATTTTGGAAAAGAAGGCTTGTACAAGGAAAGCGATAGCTGGAACGAAGAACAACACATGCGCATGCATGGAAGACCTAATGGCGTTAGGATAAGGGTTTTTGTAACGTACTGTAATGGATGAATATCTAGAAACGTATAAATATAGATACTTAGGTATCAGAAGGGGCATGGTTATTGTGAAGACTAGTCGTTATTATAGAGAGAAGGTTAGTAACGAGTCGATATGTAATATTTTGTTGTATGACCTATTTTTGTAAGCTATGGAGCTAGAAATGAGGGAAGAGGGTAAATCTGGAGGGTTAGATCGCAGGCTGAGGAGCCTGGTGCAATCTAGTCCTCCTCATAATAGATCTTGACCCTGATGAAGGGAATTATAAAGTGCGCGACATTGGAATGACAGAACAATGATAATAGAAGAGCCAATAGCCAAATATTTGTGGGCGTAGCCCAGAAGGTGGTGAACCAAGGTAACATCGATGTTATGTGATTAAATGCATGTGTGTCTTTGTTGTCTTCAAGTGAATATTACTATGATGAATGAATGAGTTAGTATATTGTTGTGTATATCATGATAACAACATTCTGTGTTAATAAATTACAGTAGCACTCTTAATCCACAGTTATCATATCTCTCACTCAATCCTAGGTTGTAAACACATGAGTATTGCAGCCACCCATTAATATTATCTTAGGTGAGATGACATACTGCACTCTATGCATTGTATTGTCTTTTGGTTTACTAGGAGGGACGATAGTTTTAGAGGATTTGTTGTAGACCTGAACAAACATGAACCATGGGTCAATAAACCCAGAAAAGAGATAAGATAAGAAACTAACCAACAACCAACAACAATTAGTTCACCTGCAACATTGAAATGCATTCAAAAGGCAAAAAACTATACAATTGGGAAAAAATTGACATGCGCAAATTCACCAAAGGAAGCATGTGCACAATGCGTGGGCCAACAAAGCCTTCAGAGCACACAATGCGCCAAATGTGTGACTGTGTATGAGAAAAGTTGTGCACTTCTATGAATGACACATTTATGGATCTTGTAGGCCCCTCAACCACTTATGGACTAGCTCCCAACATGATTTGACCTTCATATCTGAGGGAAGTCTAAATGGGGGGATGGTCAAGGAATAGAGGGTTCCCTAAAAGGCCCCTTGTTAACACCAAGAACCAATTACATTTTTCCTTAAATAAATGCTATAAATAAGAGCCATCGGTGCACTAAGAAACAAATATCTTCATAGTATTGTTATGTTGCTAGAATTCTCCCTTGAGAATCCTCTTTTCTCTTATGATCCTTCAAGAATCATTGCAATAAGACATTCTACTCCCCTCTTGAGGGAATAGGAATTGTTGTTCTTCACCATTTTCCATTTTTCTTCCATTGTAAGAAGAGCTCTCCATTAGGGAACTCAAGAGCCCTCCCAAGGAGGAAGAGGGGACTCATAAGTCCTCATTTTTCTCTACAATTTTTTGCCTACTAATATATTGATCCATTGGTAGCATTATGTTGGTCATTAGTTGATTTTTATGGTTCTAATTTTCTCATGGTTTCTAACTTTTATTTCTTAGTTGTTTTAGTTTATTTATTTGTTTATACATGTGTTTGGCTTGTTTAACCCACTCACAAACTTAAGTCTTGTCTATCATGCTCATATAGACATGCAAGTGTTTTTGTTTTTCTCACCCAAGTGACAAAACCAACACAACAATTTTCCTTAACCTCTTTATACCAGTCATCGTTGAACTGTATAGTTAGAATATTTTCTCTAAGATTCGTCTGAAGAGGTATAACCGAAAATATGGGTGGTCTCTGACTCAATGCATCTGCCACTCTGTTCATTGTTCCTTTTATGTAAGTAATCTCAAAATCGTATTCGCTAAGAAATTCTGACCAATGCCTTTGTCACGCGTTCAAGTCACTCTCCATAAATACGTGTTGCAATCCACAATGATATATTTTTATTTCAAATTTATGCCCAATCAGATAGTGTCTCCACACTCTCAAGGAATACACAATGGCCAATAACTCCAAATCATGCGTTGCATAGTTCTCCTCATGCTTTCTTAATTTCCTTGAGATGTAAGCGATCACTCGATCATCTTGCATCAAAACTTTGCCTAAGCCTTCCTTGTATGCGTCTGTGCATACCAAGAATACCTTGTCCATGTCAGGGAATTTTGTTATCAATATTGTCGTCAAAAACCCTTGAGCCTTTGAAATGATTCTGTGCACTTCTTGGTCTGTACATACTCCTTTTTTTTCTTCTACAATTATGTGATCGAATATGCTAGCTTCGAAAAACCTTCAACGAACTGTCGGTAATATCCTGCTAAACCCATAAAGTTGTGTACTTTCGGTATGTTTTTCGGTGCAGGACATTCCATAATAGCTTCTACCTTCACTGGATCCACAACGATTCCTTCGTCAGATATAACATGCCCTAAGTAATGAATCCTCGATTAGTAAAAAGAGAATTTCAATAGTTTCCCGTAAACATTGCAGTATTAAGCACAAATGTTCGTCGTGTTCTTCCATCGTTCGAGAATATATCAGTATGTCATCAATGGATACTTGAACAAACTTGTACAAGTATTCACGGAACACACCATTCATTAAACTCATGAATACCCCTGGGGTGTTTGTTAGTCCAAACGGTAAAATGATAAACTCGTAGTGCGTGAACCTCGTCTTGAATGTGATCTTAGGAACGTCTCTCTCTTTAATTTGTAACTGGTTATATCCTTATCTCAATTATATCATTGAAAACATTGTCGTGCCTTTCATTTGATCAAACAAATCATCTATTCTTGGCAACAGATATTGTTTCTTGATCGTTGCCTTGTTCAATTAACGGTAGTCAATACAAAGTCTCCACGACCCATCTTTCTTTCTTATGAAAATAACAGGTGCACCCTAAGGTGACACATTTGGACGTATAAGTCCCAGGTCCAACAAATCCTTTAGTTTCATTTTCAACTCCTGTAACTCAGGCGTCAACATCCAATAAGGCGTTCTTACTATCAGTTTAGTTCCAGGTTTCAAGTCGATGGTAAATTCCAACTCTCTTTTGGGCGGCAAGCCTGGTAAATATTCTAGAAACTCGTAATCAAACTCTCATACTACCAGAAGGTTTTCTAATCCTTTCACCTCACACTTGTCATTTAGCGCTAAGATTTCATATAAATTACATCCTTTGCGCATGCTCTTCTGTAGTTGTAGGAAGAAATGAACCTCAGGGACACTCTGGTTTCTTCCTACAATCAATCTTCTATGTCCCTCATCATCAGTCAAACTCAACCATTTTGTCTTACAGTTGAGTATCACATCATATGATTCCAACCAGTCCATACCGATCACGATGTCTTAAGATCCTAAGATCGTGACATATAGTTCAGACTTCGTTACAAAATATCCCAAGTTAATGCGACAGTATAAAACCCTTCCCCCAACCTTATGTTTGGCACCCGAATCCATTTCTATGTACCTAAACTCGTCTTGTTCGACTACCTTTACCTTAATTGTTTTTAGCGCTGCACTAGAAATAAAGCTATTTGTAGCACCGAGATCTATCAAAATATTAAAATTTTGGTCGTCGATGGTACCTAACGTCTTGAGAACCATGGACTGGTGCTCATCCTGGAGGTTATTCACCACTACGTGAATCCTATGTGCCTTGCCCAAATCTCCAACCATAGTGTGTATTGTTGATCCGGCTAGTCTGGCCTTCTCAACCGGATAGTCTCGCTGGTAATGTGGTTGTCCACATGTCCAACATCCGGTCTTTGGTCCAATACTCATGGTTCATGAAATATAAGTTGTTTCCCTACCATTCTAATCTCTTGGTATGTTCTGATGAACTTGCCTTAACTGTTGTTGTTGATACGGGGGTCCTATGTAGGGAATCCTCTATTGAGGATTTGATCGTTGGGGTGTCATGAAAGTGGATCCTCTTATTGTATCTTGGTACCCTGATGTCTGTTTGTTTGGTGGTTGATGATGATGTTCACCAAATGTTGTTTGTCCATTCGATATTGCAGGTGTCTTGCCCTGACCCCCGCTGGTCTACTCTTCCTCAGCTATAAGGGCCTTCTGGACTGCATCGTGCAACGTCTAAGGCATTATAATCCTCACCTTCGCATGAATGTTGAAGTTAAGTATGAACACAAACTTGTTGACCTTTAGCTTCTCTTTGTTTAGATGTGGGGCATACCGAAGTAGCTCCATGAATCAGGCCTCATATTCTGGCACCGTACGACCACCCTGTCGTAAGGCATTGAACTCATTGCGTTGGCACTCGATGAATTCCTCTGACAGATACCTCTCTTAGAACTACTCCTCAAACAGTTCCCATGACATGTCTTCGACGACCATGTTTATTTGAAGTAGGAGCGTCTTCCACCATGGAAGAGCGCTCCTCTTCAGCTGAAAGACCTCCACGTGGACCTTCATGTTGGAGGTATAATCACAAAGTGCAAATCACATTGCCATGTTCTCCAAACATGCCTTGGCAGATGAGCCATCCGTGGCACCCATGAACTTGGGAAACTTCACCTTCTTGAGTTCTCTGTGAATTCTACCACTACCAGTTGGAGCACGTTGTGAACCCTTATTGGGTACAGGTGCCCTGGCCTCATTTCTATCTAGTCGATTAATAAAATCCGTTGACATCCTCTGAAAGGACTTCATCAAACCAACCACATCCCCCACAACAATCTACTCATGTCCAATGACTTGTTCTTCTCATTGGGGGTTATACCTCTCTGGCGTGGATGTTATTGGAGGCGTCACACCTTCTCCCCTAGCACCATGTTGTCTACCTCCACGACGTTCTCTAACCATGATTACATGCATGAACACATTTCAATTTTAATTAGCAATAAGTTATAATGAAGTATTTGATACAGTGGAAGGCGTAATGATCCCAAGTCACGGGGTTGAACCCACTCTAATACCACATGTAGCATCCCCTCCATTATGACAATGAATAGCGATGTACAACAAGTAAATATTTTTTTTAGCAATAGGAAATTAATGTCATCACATAACTCATAGCAACGCATAATCATGCGACATCATAAATTAAAAGTATCTTATGATCAACGCATAAACATAAATAGCGACGTAGATCAACACCTCACAATCAACTGAAGAAAAATACAATTAAGGGTTCAACCATGCCACTGAATAATAAAATAACTACCCACCCAACCTATCCTGCATGGTTAGGACCTCCAGGACACATAAGCAACACTCAAGCCCATGATTCATCTGATTGATTTTGACCACTTAAGGTCTCAAGGATGACAACTGTTATGAGGAACAAGGAGGTGTCTAATGCCCTTAATCACTCACAACTCATAACTCCAGTCTAGATTATCAATCATACATCAAAATTATTACATGGCGCGAGAGTAATCTAATTACTAAAACAGTCATACATCAACGTTATTTAATGGCGCAAGAGTAAACCAATTACTAAAACAATCATATATCGACATTATTTAGTGGTGCAAGAGTAATCTAGTTACTAACCAATCGTACATCATTCATCAAATATTCATGGTGCAATCCACAATAATACCACTTATAAATTCCTTAAAATACAGAGTATAATCTACTACGATTTTGCTATCACTAAAACAATTTCTCATGTGCTAAACAAGAACGTTGTAATATCCACATACACAATTAATTCAACACAACAATTTAATTATCGAGTAACAAGAATATTGCTTGCGCACCTTAAAACTACTTTACCAATAAGTTCTAAACTTGTCCTATACCGATAAAGTTTAAGGGTGCAAGCAGTAAAGGTAATAGCGCCTAAATATACTACTTATTTTCTCAAATTGTGCAATTCCTCTTATTAGTTCAGACGATGTAACAATTACACCTAAGTTAGTAAAGCTCTCTTTTGCAAAAGCAACACCATTTATTTTCAACAAGATATGATGATATATCATAAATTTAGGGATACTTGTGTAGCGAAGCAATATGGCATACATGAAAAGTCATTCTTCTATATTTCTCAAAGTTGCGCAATGTGTGCAACTCATTACGATTAATGTTTAACAATAAATAAAATAAATATTCTTAAAATAAAATCACCATTAAAAGAAAAGTTGAATGGAATCTCTAATCGATTAAATTAATTATTACATCATATTTGAGGAAAACAACCTTAAATGTTTACATAAATTATCATTACCATGTACTAAAACTCAGTCTCCAACAATATGTGTTAGGCAGTGCTTTTGAGAACATCAAGTATAAGTTATTCATGAAATCCAAATAGGCACTCTTCTCATCAACACTTTATTAATTTAATTAAGATTTGTTTTTATCTTGGACTTAAAGTGTTGGTCATCCTGAATGTTATATGATATGTATTCCAGAAGTGAGATTTAGGGATTCAAGGTTGGATTGATCCATGATGTCTATAATAGACATCATACTTTTTGGACTGGAAAATAAAAAATTACCTTGATCTTAGATTAAGAATATTGTTAAATATAATAGGTAACAAAAATGTATTGCATTGCTATTAGAGTTACATTCTTCATATGAAATTCCAAGTCGATTAAGGGGAGAGTGCAACAATACATCACGTCAATGATTAGTCGAACGCGTTGCCAGAAGGATAGAGGCTAATTATGGAATGATTGCAAGGATCTACACATCATCATTTTAGGCATGGACGTCGCGACAACTGGAAATGGTGGATTCGTCGGACTAAATTCTTACTAAAACCCGTCAAAAGTAATTAGTTTTAAGTGGAGGCCCCGAGTCCTAAGACTAACGCACAGCCTTCGGCTGGCTGGCTGACAGAACGCAAGGCACTACTGTCCAGCGCAAGGATAAACCATTAAAACCAACGCGCAGTCTTCGAAATGACTGGCTGACAGAACGCATAGGCACTGATGTCCAGTGCAAGGATAAACCATTAAAACTAATGCACAGTATTTGAAATGACTGGCTGACAGAACGCATGGACATTGTTTTCCAGCGCAAGGATAAACCATTAAAACTAACGCACCGTCTTCAAAATGACTGGCTGACGGAGCGCAAGGGCAGTGATGTCTAGCGCAAGGATAAACCATTTGTTCTTCCTAAATCCAATGGGATTGATACCAGCAATCTGACGGGTTACACTTGTCCAGAAGAGAAAAGACATGGTTGTACCAGACTAAATAAACTAGTTTTTGGAAGGAAAACCTTGGGTTCGGTGATGAGATGGTTCAATTTCGTGATGCAGCGAATCCTTAAAATATGAACCCCAACTGGTTTAGAGATTTCCATTCACGAGGAGGGATACAATATCATATCGATCCTTAGAGATCGCGCAAAGCTTTAAAAGGTTTGAGGGGAGTATAATTGGATGGATTGTTCAGGCGGATGCACTGACATTCTGTTCTGGTCTCTCAGAATTTATCTCCTTGCACCGATAGAGGTAAAATAAGGGCCTGACCTAGGAAGGGAGAACTTGAAAATACGGATTCGGGTAGACCCGGAAGTGGATTTGGTGAACGTCGTATGGACTCAAGCATCAACAGTGCCTTATCGATTAGTTCGAGTCTACACAGTTAGCCAATGGCTGACCTCTTGTTGGGCGTAAGGAGTACGCTCGTTAGCCTCGGGAAAAGGGGTGAACTTCCAGCCACTAAGAGAGCAAGAGCTTGCACGGAGGTGTTGGATTACTGAGTCGTTAGCCTCGGGAAAAGGGGTGAACTTCCAGCCACTAGGAAAGCAAGAGCTTGCACGGAGATGTTGAATTATTGACAGGGAGGTGAATCAGTAATAGTGTAATTATAATTTTTTTTCTCCAAATAATCCAAGTGTTATATCAGTGTAGAATTATTATCCAATAATGAGCAATAAGAAATGAACAATCACACACATACACAGTACACTAATGTTTTACGTGGAAACCCAATTCGGGAGAAAACCACAGAATGTTTTATCTTATATGTCATGAAGAACTACATTCATTAGAAGCACCAACTTCTTTTGTTTTCCAACTGCAACTAGAAGGGAGCTCCAACCCCCTAGTTTCTCAGGCTACAACCTGAGAAAAGCCCAACTCCTCAATTCTCTGGCTACAACCAAAAGGAGGCTACAACCCCTTATGTTCTCCAGCTACAACCGGAAGGTGGCTACAACCACCTGTCCTTGTCTCGTCCAACCGCCTTGAAGAAGAAGTAGAATGATGGAACCACTGTCACACTATTACTGTGATATATACCGTTGTAAACATGTACCAATAAACCTGAACCATGCATCAACCTGTACCTCAATCTGTAATCAACCTGTACCATAAACAAGTGCATCAACCATGCACCAACCTGTACCAAACAATTTGTAATCAACCTGTACCATAAAAAAGTGAAAACAACCATGTACCAAGTATGTACCAATCATGTGTCAAGTACTCATCAACTATGACTCATCAATATGTACCAACATCATCAACTATACACCTCATGTATGTTCCAACCCATCAACTACTTGTCTCAACCATGTACCCCACTTGTACCTCAACCAAAAGCCCTCATCAATTTCATCATTCAAATATGATTTGTAACTCTGTAATAGACCTGGTTTATATGATCACATAACTGCAAACCTTCTTTAACTTTAACAACAAGAGACTAGCATTTTCATCAAACGGTTCTTTAGTCTCACAAGACTAGTTTTGGATTAGTCGACAACCCTAACTTGAAGTAATCATAACTTTGTATCTGTAATGAATAAAGATCTGAAACTGATACATAATGTTCTTCAGTTTGTTTTTTTCAATTCCTCCAGATTTCACTACTTGAAACCTCTCAGAAAATGAGTTATGGCAAAAATGGCACACCTTGTTGAATTATGTTTTATTCTATATAGTGACCTTGCAGAGCGTGCCCCGCACGGAATATTTGTTGAATTGATTTGAAACTGTCACACAACATACTACAGACTGTACTCTAACCATAACATTTGGTCTTACTTAATTTGGCTCTGTTATGAATACGTTATGACATTTTTACCCGAAATACATGTTTTTGATTGGTTTCAAGACTAGCCACAAACCCTATTTTTCACAGTGTAACTCCAAAAATACGACCCGCAAGCTGAATTTTTTACCACCGATACTTGGATATGTTTCCTCAATGGAATAGCAATTTCAGGGTCTGCATCATTCTATAAAAAAGGTTATTGCGAAAATGGTGAGATGACCTGAAAAAAAACATACTTTAGAAAGCATCATCAAAAGAATTTATCCTTCCTTGAATTTTGGCCTTTTTTTCTTCACTTTCCTTATAAATTAGGCTTATATATCCTTTGGTTACCTCAAACACCTATATTTATTCAATATTTTCAAGTGTGTCTTAAATGAGAGAGCCTTGCCTCTTATTTATACTCTCCAAGTAGCTTCCTTAAAAACATCTTCTAGGTCACTTTGTCCACTTTCTTTATTTTAGGGTTAACCCACTTCTAATTTATCCATTAAATTTATTATTGAATTAATTTATTCTGTATTCACTTTGAATTATAGTACACTCATCACTTCACTTTATTATTTACCTTTTAAAATATCTTAAAACACTTTGACTACTTTGACCTTTTGGGGCTTCTAGATGACATATGAGGGTCCTCCAACTTCGTAAAGCCATAACTCTCAAACCGTGAGGAGTTATGTGGCGTTCCACATACCACCAGAAATGGAATGACATGTAATATCCATATAGAATAGTATTACCTGAAAATATATCAAAACTCATATCGTTATCCATCAAACAAACTTGGGTACATTACCCAAACCTGGGTTCTCCAACTTCTCATGGCCATAACTCTCTAACCGTGAGGAGTTCTGTGACGTTCCACAAACAACCGGAAATGGCATGAAAAGCACTATCCATCTAGGATAGTTTCACTAACAAATTCACTAGCATTTATCTCATTATTCCACAAATAATCATGGGTTCTCTAACCATACTTCTAGGATAACTCAATCCGCAAAGCATCTTGCCGTGAGGGATTTCACCATAAGGGGACCACTTTGGATTTCATCCATTTCTACTTATTATTAACATTGACAAGACAATAACGATTCATTTTTACATCAAACAATATTGGGTCCATTACCCAACCTTTGTGCTACGAGGCTTTCTTCAAGGGTTGACATCAATGACAACCAACCTTAATCAACAATCTCCCCCTTTGGCATTGATGGCAACACTCTGATGCAATACTGAAATCATATCACTCATGCTCCCCCTGGAACCATGCCTCTGTCCTCTACCTCTGTCCTCTGCATCTGATAAATCTCTCCCCCTTTGTCATCAATGGAAAATGTATCTTTCCATCCGGGGTTGCTCCCTATGACTGAACTGTCCTCTTATGGTCTTTCCTTGTGTAAATCTAAGACATATAAGATAAGCATTAAAAAAGCATTCATTTTGGAGTAGAAATAACTCCAAGTCTATGGATAAGATATTCAAACGATTCTCGTGGAAATGGTTTTGTGAAGATGTCTGTCACTTGTTCTTTTGTGCCCACATACTCAACTCTAATGTTCTTGTCTGCAACCATCTCCCGTAGAAAGTGATACTTTATTGGAATGTGCTTCATCTTGGAGTGCATCACCGGGTTCTTCGAGATACTGATGGCTCTTGTATTATCACAATATATTGGAATGGGCTCATCATACTCAACCTGTATATCTGTCAGAGTTTGTTTCATCCAAAGAACCTGTGTACAACATGATGTTGCTACAATATACTCTACCTCGGCTGCAGATAAAGATATTGATGGTTGTTTCTTGCTTAGCCATGATACTAAACACTCACCCAAGTAGAATGTTGCTCCACTGGTGCTTCGTCGGTCATCAATACAACCTTCCCAATCTGCATCTGTGTAGGCAATAAGTGATAGATCCTTTCCTTTTGAATACCATAATCTAAACTCTTTTGTTCCTTTGAGATATCTGAAAATCCTCTTCACTTCTAACACATGTGACTCCTTTGGTGCTGCTTGAAATCATGTCACCTGTCCAACTGCCTGCATTACATATGGTCTGGATGTTGTCACATATAGTAGGATGTCAATCATTGACCTGTATTGCCTCTGATCTGTAGACTTCGAATCATCATCTTTGCTCAACTTGCAACTGGTTTGCATGGGAGTGATAACTGGTTTGCAATCTTCCATTCCGAACCTCTTTAGCATTTCTCTGATATACGTGGTTTGAGGAATAAAGATTCATTGGTTGATTTGATGTATTTGAAGTCCCAAAAAAAAGAATAGTTCTCCAAGTAACGACATTTCAAATTCGTTATGCATATCTTTTGCAAATTTCTAGCTTAACCTATCATCATCATTACCAAAAATAATATCATCAACATAAACTGCAATTAATAAAATATTACCTTCACTTACCTTGATGTAGAGATTGTTGTCTGCAGTTCCTTTTTTGAACCTTGTCTGCTGCAGATACTTATTTAGTCTAGAGTACCATTCTCTAGGAACCTGTTTTAGACCATACAATGCCTTCTTTAATTTACACACATAATCTGCATTCTCTGACAATTGAAATCCTTCTGGTTGTTCAATTTAGACTTCTTCTTCAAGTTCCCCATTCAGAAAAGTTGATTTTACGTCCATCTGATATACTTTAACATTTTTGGAGCATGCATAGGCTAAAAGCAACTGGATTGTTTCCATTCTGGCAACCGGAGCAAATGTCTCTTCAAAGTCGATTATTCAATCTGTGCATATCCTTTACATACCAATCTAGCTTTGCTTCTTGTAACTTGTCCATATTCATTTAATTTATTCCTGAAACCCCATTTTGTGTCAATCACATTCTTATTCTTTGGTCTTGAAACCAGTTCCCAAGTGTCATTTTTCTCTATTTGATCAAATTCTTCATTTATGACCTTATTACAAAATCCATCCTTGTTGGCTTCTTCAAAATAGTTTGGTTCAATTGTAGATAAGAGTGCTAGGTGTGTTTGTTCTGGTGAACGGATTTTTCTTCTAGTCTCAACTCTTGCATCTTTGTTTTCAATGATCTGATCTGAAGGATGATTATTTTGTACTCGTTTTCTAGGTGTCTTTGGAGATACTTTCTAAACTTTCTCTTCTATTTCTGTCACATTCTCTTCATCTTCCTCTTTTACTTCATCTTTTGTTTCTTCTTCTTTGAAAAGTTGTTCCATTGATTTGTTTTCTTCTTCTTTTGATTTTGGTCTGCCTGTTTCATCAATTGTTACGTTGATGCTTTCCACAACTTTGTTCAATATTATATTGTAACACTTGTATTCTTTCCTTGTACTTGAGTGACCAACAAGTACTCATTTGTCCACATGAGAGTCAAACTTTCTCATTCTGCCATCTTCTCTTTTGATGTAGCATTTGCTTCCAAAAACTCTGAAGTGTTTCACATTTGTTGGTATTCCTTTCCATAGCTCGTACGGAGTTTTATCAATTTTGTTTAAGAGCATTACTTTGTTTTGAATGTGAACTGTTGTATGAACTGCCTGTGTCCAAAACATATCTGTCAATTTGGAATCCACTAGCATTGTTAGAGCCATTTCCTGTACTGTCATGTTTTTTCTTTCAACAACTTCATTATGTTGAGGTGTCCTAGAAACGGAGAATTGTCTTTTTATTCCATGACTACTGCAATAGTCCATAAATTCCTTTGAAGTGAACTCTCCTCCATTATCAGATCTCAATCATTTGATTGTTGAATCCATCTCATTTTCAACCATTTCCTTATAGATCTTGAAGTTTTCAAAAGCTTCTGACTTGTTCTTGAGAAATTAAACTGCAATCATTCTTGTATAATCATCAATTAATAACCTAAAGTATCTCTCACCTTTTAATCCCTTTGTTGTAGTTGGTCCAACTAGATCAGTATGCACAATTTTCAGTGGTCTTATTCTTAAATATTCCTTTGATTCGAACCTGGTCTTTGTTTGTTTTCCTTGTTGACAATGCTTACATAAAGTGTTGGTTGGTTTCGGGATCTGGGGCATTTCTATGACTGTTTCTCTTTTGATGACTTTGACAAGGTTATCAAAATGTATGTGACCCATTCTTTTGTGTCATAGCCAACTTTCATCTTCCTTTCCTAGACAACACTTTTCATTTCCAAATTCACTTAATACATATATGTTGTTTGAAGTTTTTGCAGCTATACCGACCAATTTCCTTGAACCTTCTCTTCTTATCTCACACTTTTGTGAATCTTTATGACCTTGGTCACACATTTGACTCACACTTAGAAGATTATGTTTCATATCTTCTACCAGTAGAACATTTTGTGCCTTTTTATTCTTGTTCCCAATCCAGATTGTACCTTCTCCAATGATTTTGGCTGAATTATCATTTCTAAATGAGACTGGTCCATTTCTTTCCTTTCGCAATGTAAGAAATTTGTCTCTATCACCTGTCATGTGTTTTGAACACCCACTTTCAACATACCAACCGTGTTTCTTCTGCTTAGCTTGTAGAGCGACTGTGCATTCTTCATTGCTATACTGATCTTGTTTTCTTATCCATCTCGTTTTTTGAGGTTCTTCTATGTGACTATTGTTATTCTGTTGAGGTTCTTTCGGAGGGGCTGTCATTTTGCAATTTTTGGCCACGTGTCCAAAATTGTTACATTTGTAACATTCCACTTCAGTGCTCAAAGATTCAAACCTGTTGTAACTTCTTCTTTGTGTTTCACTAGGTCTTCTTGAGTAACCCCTTTGTGTATGATTCTCAAAGTTGTTATTGTTCCTGTTGTTAGCTCTACAATTCACAGCTTTATGTCCAAAATTATTACATGCATAACATAAACCAAAAAATATAGTTTGATACCTAGGAGTTGAAGATATTATGAAAGAATGTGCTCTTATGAATCCTTCTTATTCTTGAGGCCTATCTATCTATTGTTGATTCTGAAATCTACATCTTCTCGGTGGAGGAGTGTCCCTGTAATCTTCCTTGTACATCTTCCTATCCCCTTTGATTGTTTCTGCATAGCTTTTTGGATTTGTTTCTTGCTCTGTTGTTTTGGATCTTGATCAATTTTCTGTCTGATTGTATCCAAGTTCAGACTTGTCAAGATGAGATTTTTTACTATTGATAATGTCATCCAGAACTTTTGAGCTATTCTGCATATTTTTCTTTTGAATATCCTTTCTTAGTGTGACAATCTCTTCTTCCAAGTTTCCAATGATCTTGTCATTTTCTTCTAGTTGTTCTTTGAGTGCTTCTTCAATTATTTTATCTTCTTCTATTTGAACCTTCAATCTTGTGATCATTTGTTCTAGTTCTCGAGTGTCATTTTTCTTGTCTAGTTTTGCTTGTAGTTTCTTGTTTTTCTTCTGATAACTTCTATGACACACATTAATTCTTCTCGATAGTCAACTTTTGTCTCTTCAATTTCGTCTTCAACTTCTTCATATCTTTCTTCGGCTTCTTCATATTCTTCTTCGGAGTCTTCTTTGTCAGAATCTTTTATTGCCATGAATAGAACTCTTCTTGTCTCACTGTCACTGATTTCATCGTCATCTAATGATGAGATGTCTTCTTCGATGCATAAGTTTTTCTTGAAATCTTTCGTTGCAGTTATTTTGCCTTTATATGTGTGTTTGCCTTTTGAGTAACCTTCATCATTTCTCTTTTTCTTATGAGGACATTTATTAGCAAAATGACCAATACCATCACAATTAAAACAAATTAAAGGAAGTTTGCCTCTGTACCTACCATTGGTTCCCTTGTTCAATCTTTTGACGAAATTGGTCACTTCTTCATCATCTTTTGAGACATCGTTACTGTTGTTATAGTCTTCTGGTTCATTTTTCTTTTTCTTTGATATTTTGGATGTTTTGAAGGTTGCTTCTTTTACATATGGATTTTCCTGTTCAGTTGTAATTTCATATGTTGTGAAGATTCCATGCAGTTCGTTCATGCTTATTGAGTTCAGATCTGATCTTTCTTCTAGTGCTTATATCTTAGGGTTGAATCTCATAGGGAGAGATCTTAGTACCTTTTGAACAATTACAGATTCTTCGATTTCTTCTCCCAATCCTATGATTGCATTCAATGTTTCGTCAACTCTTAAGAAGTAGGTTGCAATATTCTCATGTTCCTTCATTTTTAGTTGTTCGAACTGACCTCTATAAGTTTGAAGTTTTGTTGCTTTAACTTTTGTATCTCCTTCATAAATATTTCGAAGCTTGTCTCAAATCTCTTTGGCGTATTTACAATGTGCAACTTTGGTGAATATTGTTTCACTGAAACCATTCAAAAGTGCATTTGTAGCTTTGAAATTATTCTAACCAAGTTTCACTACTTTGCCATTTGTTGGTGGAACTGCTGGTATTGTGTACCCATCTACATTTGATTGCCAAATTTCAAACCCATGTGCTTGTATATATGTCTCCATCCTTATGCTCCAAAAAGCATACTTTTGTCCATCAAAGTGTGGTATTCCATTTTTATATGAGTTGGTACTCTCCATGATCTACCTTTCAGTGGTTAAACTAATTTCTGAAGGAACCTACTCTGATACCAATTGTTGGATTACTAAGAGGGGGGGAGGGGGGGGGTGAATCAGTAACAGCGTAATTATAATCATTTTTCTCCAAGTAATCCAAGTGTGTTTATACACACTAAGTTGTCATCCAAATAACCTGATCTGATACACTTGTCATCATTTCCCTAAGTTGCACAAGTAATTCCACATTTTATTTTAATTAAATTCAATTTCCCTCACCCATCCTAAAAGTGCTCCTTAAATCACTCATGGTTGTTTCTTTATTCCCCTTATTCCCATTTAATAATTGACTCTTTACTAAATCTGAGTTGAGTTAAAATATGAATCTTCTTCTAGTTAGACTAGTGTTAACTAGACTCTAGATACCTTTCTATGCGTACACATTCTCTCATCTTTATTTTTTTCTTATTTAAAAACTCCCTTTTAATATTTCTTGCACACATGTGCATTATCATTTTTATATATATTTCACCTTTTCTTAAATCTTAACTTGATCTTCATCATTCCCTCTCTCTTTTTTTTTAAATTAGTTAATAATTTAGTGTTAGCCTCCGACAAGAACTTAGACTTAGGCTTAAAGTTTGAATAGGCTTAGACTTCATTTGGGGTTACAATTACTAAATTCATTCTTAATTAATTAATTAATCCGGCAATGCTCAAGATTTTACAAGGTTTAATTATTCGCTCAAGGTTTTCTAGGCCACCTAGATTCATTGACTCAAATTTTATTTACGTGACATGCCCTCCAAAACGCACTCTATGCTCCAAGGGTGCCACTCGCCTTTGGTTGGTTGGTAGTTGTCCAACCCTTGGATTCAACACTCCATTCCGGCGACCTTGTGAGAGACTAAGGGCTTCTAAGGAATAAGGACCCTACCTTTTTGTGCACCCCTTAGGAATCTTTGTGAGCGACTGTCTCGGTCTGCCCTCACGACATCATGGACCTCTCGAACTAGGTAATCATTAACATAAAATTCGAGCCACGACAGGAGTGCTAGTAGGTTGTGACAGAGACTTTTCCACACCTCTCCCTCAATATTTGGTCTATGTGCATGGCCCCTTTACTCCTTATGTGATTCAAATTAGCAAGCAATCGTCAACTTGCATCCATCAACGAAACACTTTCAACGATCCATATACAAAATCATATTATAATCGATCATATGTCACATGTGCATAAATGAAATATCCAAACCAATACAATCAACTCCCTGAATCAATCTGAAGTCTCGTGAGGTCCTTTGATGCCATCGACATCCACAATCTATCAAGTGTCCTACACACTCAGGGGAAACTCGTCAATAACATATGTCAATACATATATATCAATTAACATTAAATCACAACCATCACATCATCATAAAAATCCATAAACAAAATATATAATCGTGTACTATAACCGGATCACTTGCACAAAAGTGTCCTCAAAGTATAAGTTGATAACATGTGCTCGCAAGAGCGGGATGTTACATATATCATCATTTAGTTTTAGCCAGCCTCTTCTTCTTAGGTCTGAAATTCCTAAGCATTTCATCAATATCTATGTCTTTGTTCTCTGGGTTCTCTTCAAAATCTGATTTTGATTGTGTCATTTCATGCAAAGCATGCCTAGTCATGGGGTAATGGAGGCAGTTATGATGAGGCATCACCTATAAAGGCAAACAATATAAAATTTAGATGGCCAGTTTTTAAATATCATTGAACTAGTTAAGTAATATTAAAAAAAACACCTGCAATGTCATTATTTACCTAGTGCATTGGTCGTCACCGTTGGAATGGTTTCCCTTGTGTGCTCCTCTTCAATTGTATGACCCTCAAGAACAACATTCTCTGCCATTGAGACCACAAAAGTTATAAGGACAATCATAAATGTATAAGTAAAAAAAAATAGAAGTACAAAATGTATAACTACAAAATTGTTAAGTATATGATTAAAATACAGCTATATTACTGTCATGTTCCTCGGTCATAGCATCATCGTGGGGTTGCACCCCATTGGAATGGGATTGCATGGGAGAACCATCTTCTGGTTGCAAACCGCTATCAACATAATGCTCTCCAATACTAGTGGGTTGGTTGACAATGTTGCTCCCCTGATTAAAACAAAGTCGTAACACATTAAATTTATCGATAATATCAAACATGACTATATTATATTAATAATAAAGGTTAATTTGGATTGAGTTTTATTTACCTTATCCTGCAAAGTGGTTCTTGGTAACTGCCCCAAGATTTTTTAGTGTTCAGCTACAACTTTATAGCCGTACTTGTAACCAAGCTGGAGGTCTTCCTCCGTGTTTTCAGTACCGAACTCATCACTCTACATTTCATAAGAGTATGTATTTTTAATGTTATTGGTTGCAATTACCTAAAAGTTTGAAGGCGATACAAATAATATATTTGGGTACTTACAATTCGTGACCACAACTTCAAGTAGCCGCCCTGGCCTAGCCTGTGTTGGCCACATTTGGAAATCCTTGCTATTGTTTCCTTTGACATGTCATTCAACTTATCATCAAAAGTTTCAAGTATGTTAATATATACCACACTTTTATTTACATATAAAAAAATTGAAGGTATTGAATTGAAATTGTAATTTACCTTCTGGGATCAGAGGGTGTTTTTCCTTCATTTGTCAATTTCTTCTCTTTTGGAGGGCCTTCCACTCCCTCTTTGGATTCATCAAAGGATGATCGTACCTATCATTTATTTTCAAGTGATTCCTATACGTTTCTCGCGTATATTTTAAATATTGATCAGTTGCGGCGGTGGCCAAGGTCTTATTAAATGTGTCTACACCAAAAAGGATTTCAAGATAATCCATCAATTCTTTTTTGAGGTTGGAATTCTAGGAATTCCACCTCTCCTGTATGGTGGGCCCAAAAATTAGTAACACCTTATTCTCCAATGACCTATAAAAATCGTTGTTACCTACATGCAAAAAGATTATATGATTATTAATTTAAAAATAATAATTTAGATGATTTATAATTGTCTACATAAAGAACATGAAACAATTAAAATTTTAAAAATTACCTGGGACTTTAACTTGCTTTAATGGAAGCCCTTCCTCGTTGACCATAAATGTGCCCTTAAGGGTCCCCGTGATGGTCACATGTCTTGATTTAGGAAATTAAACCATATAGTTGGTCAAATCATCAACCTCATCTCTGTCGCCACCTCTAGAGCCTACATGTGTGGCCGCTTCCTGGGTGTGTGTGTCATGGCTCCCACCTAATGGTGTGGAAGGTGGAGATCCGAATAGATGCGTCCCAACAGCTTTACAAGGTCCACTATTGGGACCCTGTGGCATCTGTGCAATGCCTCTACTATCGACACCATGCATGTCG
The DNA here is from genome assembly GCA_009831015.1 of Picea engelmannii. NCBI lineage: Eukaryota > Viridiplantae > Streptophyta > Pinopsida > Pinales > Pinaceae > Picea > Picea engelmannii. Next base: position 130,662 of record ML796856.1, read on the forward strand.
GGGTCAACAGAATCCAAAAATCTCTATATAAGAAATAAAACATTTTTTCGTTTAGATAATGTAAAAGTTAAAAATCAAGCTTTCATAATTGATCTTATGACATAAAAATAAAACCACTTGAAATTACGGTTATTAACTTATATGTCTTAAGCCTTATCATAACTTCTCTGATACTTTCTTTGACCTCAGGAGTTTGATCTAGAATATCTAACAAGTGAGTTAGTTCCTTGTTTTCTTTATTGATATTTTTTTTAATTAAAACCATAGGGTCGGGGGATTCATACAAATCCCTTTCACTGAGCGAATCATCGTCAGCATCATGGCCCATCGACTACATATTCAAAAAAATAAATGATAATTCAGTTATGTAAACAAATAAAATAATTGATCACCACATAAATAAAATGTACATTAAATGAAATTCAAAAATTGTTGTACGTTTACATGTTCTAAGGCTGCTTTTGATTTACCATGATCAACCTGTCACATTACTGATAAAATTAGAACCATGATCATTATCATGAAAAAGAAATTCAAATGTATGAGAAATCCTCCCTCTTTATTGACATCCAAGGAGGAATGTTATTATTGATAACAAAAATAGGCCACACTAAGTAAAAAAACCGAAGATCTCCAAATGGATTAACACCGTAAAGAACATAATGAAAATCATAAAATATAAGGGTCATTGCTTACAGTTTGGGTAAATTATTATATGTACCTCCTCCATAATAGAAACATATGTATCTATTCGATTCAAATTGTAATCAATCAATAACTCTTCCCCTGCAGCTATTGATTTTATTGCACATACAAATACATAGTTTCCTTCACTCCCCTCAAATACGCAATTGGGTCACTCATTTGTGGTCACGGGTCATGTACTATTTATAAACCCTGCAATGTTCCCCGCTGCTTTTGGCCTTCCATCAATATAAATAGTTTCTCCTTTATTTTGATCATTGTCTTTTAATTGTATATAATTTGCAGCTAATCCATATCTTCGCATATTTTTTGTATATTGGACTATTCATATCTAATCTTAGTAGATATAACAGGGTCCAACGTAATCCATCAATTCAGTTAATCTGTCGTAACAGACCTTTATTCCATCCATGGAAAATAGCCCCAAACCATGTAATGACGATGGAGCAATCTAGTATATCCTTTCATTTACACAAAAATCAATGTTTATTTCAAGAAAATCCTTGGGTACCCATCATTTCACTATATGTTTGTACCTCAAGGTAACCTCAATGTCGTCTATTCTCTCATGATCATAAGAACATGATCCCCCTTTCGCAAGAAAAAATTCCATGCGTCTATGGAATTTTCTTCTGATCTTCTCACCTCTAGTTGATCTCTGTCGGTTACAACTACTAGATATTTCACTTTCCTCTATTCTACCTAAACTTCCCTCACTCAATGAAGATAGATATAACAAATACATGTTTTCTTGTACATCATATAACACCATCAATGACAGAAAGTGACTTTTAGATCTAGTTTATGCATGATAAGATTTCCCTAGAATGTTGAAATTTGTGGCATAAGCTTGATATCTTTTCTCTTGAATTGCCTAGTGGATTCGGGTTGTTAAGAAGTGAAATATCATATACTGTTGCTATTATTTTATTATATTTCATATTATCCCTAAGGATGTAAATTCTCAGGAATTATATCTGGGAAACTTTAGGAAAGAGGTAAAATTTATGAAGTTCAAGACACTAAGTTTCTAATTTAGAATTTCAGAAGAATTTTTAATTGAACTTTTACACAAAAAATTGTTTTCTAGAGTCAATTAAACAAGCAAAAAAATTCTACTAGAACCCAACAAGATAATGGTGGTGTTGGATTGATGTCAATGTGGCATCATCAGGTATAGTGTCGGGTGGTATAGCAATGTGTCTACACAACTAAGTTTTGGAGGTGAATTTTGATTTCTTGAGATTAGTTAAATTATTCCATTGGTGCTTGGAATTTATTTGTTGAGAAAAACTAGTGCATTTCATGTATACATTTTTTAACCCTATTAAGAAGTCCAATGGTCACGATTTCAATGTCTAGAAGCAACGTATGATTATCAGATTCCAATGAAATGGATTGTTAGGATTGGTCACAGGAAAGGGTAGGATAAACTCTTATGATGAGAATGGGAAAGAATTCTTTCACTTGAAGAATAGAGAGGTTATGATGTTAATAAAGTTTTTCATAGCAAATTATAAGTTTCTACAAGTCCAAGATTTGGTAGTGATTACCTTGAAGAGTTTATCTCCTTTTGAAATTTTTGTTGAAACTTTAAATGTCACCAAGGAGATTACTAACATTACATTTAAATTGTGTAGACAATTATTAAAAAAGAACAGATTCAATAAATAGTTTATAAGAAATAGAAAAGCATCCAAAAGTGCCTTTACAGTAAAGAGTAAGGACAAAGGAAAACGGAAACTAAAGGGAACAAAATCATCGATGGAAAACCCAAGGGTTCAAGGAAATCTACTAAGAACTTGAAGTATTTTTACAATGGGATAAAATCATATACCGCACACCACTGAATTGGTACCACGCCAATCAATCCCTTCTTAGGGCCTTTGATCTCAAAGATAGAGATAATTGGTCAATTCCCGATTAAATTTTGGGACCTATGGATGCCATTATCACCATATTGATCTTTGTGGTTTCTTTCTAGTGTAGCTAGCTAGTGACAATGTGTACTTGGTACTCAAATTAAGAAAAAAAAATTGACAATGCACCTATAAATCCTAAAATACGGATGAAGACATCTCCATGTACTTGGTACTCAAATTAAGAAATTCAAGACACTAAGTTTCTAATTTATAATTTCAGAAAAAAAAATTAATTGAACATTTTACAAAAAAAATTGTTTTCTAGAGTCAATTAAACAAACACAAAATTTCTACTAGAACCCAACAAGATAATGGTGGTGTTGGATTGATGCCAATGTGGCATCATTAGGTATAGTGTCGGGTGGTATAGAAATGTGTCTACACAACTAAGTTTTGGAGGTGAATTTTGATTTCTTGGGATTAGTTAAATTATTCCATTGGTGCTTGGCATTTATATGTTGAGAAAAACTAATGCATTTCTTGTATATATTGTTGAACCCTAGTAAGAAGTCCAATGGTCACCATTTCAATGTCTAGAAGCAACATATGATTACCAGATTCCAATGTAATGGATTGTTAGTATTGGTCACAAGAAAGGGTAGGAGAAACTTTGATGATGAGAATGGGAAAGAAGTATTTCACTCGAAAAATAGAGAGGTTATGATGTTAATGAAGTTGTCCATAACAAATGATAAGTTGCTACAAGTCCAAGATGCAGAGGATTCCTTCATAGTTTGGAAAAGGCTAAAGTAGATGAATGAAAATTCCACCAAAGGTTAGATATTTTTACCTTAGGATCTGTATTCTTTCTAATGAAGATGGAAGAGGGTGATTCAATCCCAAACAACTTTTTGAAATTGAAAAGGCATCCATGGTTAGTTATTAACAATTTCTAGAGATGTAGATAATATAAGATAATGTTATTAATGTCCAACAAATGACCACAAAAGTATCTCAATGGGACTAAAATATACATCCAATGTGAATACAATGTGGGAGCATAGAAGAAACTCCTAGATAATGCTGAAAGCTAGAAAGCGAAAGAAAAAGTACAGAGTAAAGAGGAGGAAGATTTGGTAGTGATTACCTTGAAGAGTTTATCTCCTTTTGAAAATTTTATTGAAACTTTAAATGTCACCAAGGAGATTACTAACATTACATTTAAGTTGTGTAGACAATTATTAAAAAATGAAAGATTCAATAAATAGTTTATAAGCAATACAAAAACATCCAAAAGTGCCTTTATAGTAAAGAGTAAGGACAAAGGAAAGCATAAACTAAAGGGAAACAAAATCATCGATGGAAAACCTAAGGGTTCTAGGAAATCTACTAAGAACTTGAACTGTTTTTACAATGGGATAAAATCATATACTGCACACCAATGACTTGGTACCACGCCAATCACTCCCTTCTTAGGACCTTTGATATCAAAGCTAGAGATAATGGGTCACTTCCCGATGAAATGTTGGGACCTATGGATGCCATTATCACCATATTTATCTTTGTGGTTTCTTTCTAGTGTAGCTATCTAGTGACACCATGTAAGGCTCCATGAGAGGAGGCTCATATTGGAAAACATTTTTTCTAATGTTTATTTTCTCTTCAACAAGTTCAACGATTGTGTTCTCATTTTGATCCCATTTATAGGGAGATTCATCATTTCGCACAATTAGAGATTCGTTGAGGAAGATATTCTTGAAAGAGAATTTGGGAGATGTTTTGAGCCTATTGAGTCTTATAAACTCTCTTCACAAGGAGATTGATCATATATAGGAGGAGATTCATTCTTTCCAGCTACATCTTCTTCCTCTTCCTCATATTTTAGTTATTGTTCCTTTCATACCAATGATAGTTGCAAGCGTTGATGTCATAGATGTGAAGGAATGTGGGAAGATTCCTTCTGCAACTCATATAGAAGATGCATCTCCTTTTGGTACTAATCTATTCTTATAAAATACCCTTCTATTATGGCTCATATTAGCTATTCTCTTATATTCTTCTCTTGCTCAATGAAATTTTGTTGCAACTATTTCAACTCTTGAGCCATACTTACCCAATATTGAAACAATGATAACTTCTTCCTCATAAAGTATATAATATATCGTTTCAAATCTCATAAGATGTATTTTGAAATGGAAAAATTAAACCAGAGAAGTAATATGTTGAAAGCACAAAAATATAGTTGGGGTTGTCACATGAATACCTAAAAATGGATTATTTTCAATCTTTGATATATTTTTCATTAGACCTCTGATTTTGATGATTTTTTCTAAACCATGTATTCTTTTGAGTTGGAATGCACCTATAAATCCTAAAAATATAGATGGGGGCACTTGCACACCCGAGGGTTGGAATGCACCTATAAATCCTAAAATACGGATGAAGACATCTCCATGTACTTGGTACTCAAATTAAGAAACAAAATTTGACAATATTGATAGTAGGGTGAATGAATTACAAGTGAGGAGGGGGGTCCCTTTCTAATACAAGTCTCATACTAACAACTCTCCTCTAACTTAGTGGTGAGTCATTAATGCACAGAACTAACATCACTCCACTAACTTAGTGATGACTCATGAGCAACTAACCACTCTTAACTTAGTGATGGGGCATTGATGAGCTTGCAAACAAAATATTTCATGTACAAAATATGTTGTGCATAGATACACAAAAAAAGTTGTTTCTATAGTGAAGCAGGGAATATTTAGGACAACAATGGGAATTCAGTTTGGTTGGGGAGTAGCAAAATAAATGCAAAGAGTGATGAATTCCAACTAAAAGAGGTGCAATCACAATAGACAGGTTGAACTCTTTACATGTAAAAATTAATGGAAGCTAGTAGGAAATGATGAAACAATAATGCTCTGTGTAATTTATAGAAGGTTAGCAAAAATATTAGTCATTAAGCACACACAAATGTTTTCTCATTAATACTAGAACTCTTTGAAAGAAAAGATAAGTCAAAAGGTTGAATTACTCTAAAATTACAGTTAAAATGCTCTATTCTTTAATCAATATTTTTGAATAGTCTATGAAATTGGATATGCATAAGCATTGTTCTATGAAGATGTAACACTAATTAGTACAATGGTTCTACTTTATTGCTAGTATCATGTTGCTATCACAGTGAGCTCATAATGATTACCATAGTGTTACTCTTTCACACTTGTATTATCTAGCACACGCTAATTAATCTAAGAGTCAAGCATGCAAACAAACCTTCTCACAAAGAAGCGCTAGTTGGTGATGGAATCCAACATCACAGGATTGATGCATGAAGGGGATGATTTTTTGTGGGTGGGAAAGTTACATTGACAACCTACTTAACGAACTAACGCCCTGGTGCAAGTTACCTCACCAAGTAGTGGGCAACCCTCCAAGGAGTCTGAGTGAGTCTAGCCAACGTTGATCCCAGGTACAAAAACACCTTCCATGTGTTGTCACCTTGGGTAGGAAGTATAAAATATTATGGCATCTATGGTGCCACCTACTATACCAAAGCAGAGGGGGGACAATCGATAATCGACACCAAGACCAACAAAGCAGGTTTGATTACTCTGTTGGCCCCAATGCGACCTCGTGCTTGACACTTCTATTAGAAGGGCTTCCCAAATTCAGTGATATAGCAACTTGATTTCACTCCCTAACTCAAAGATTTATGTTTGTTTACCAGCTTTGGAAATTTATTCTCAAAATCCTATTCCAAATCTATACACCTAAGCTAAGATGGGTTTGAAGAGCCCTGGAAAAGTTGCTAGATAAATTTTAATTAGCGCTTGATTTTAGGTTGTTGTTACTTGAAGGAATGCTTGTAAAACTGATGGTGTTTTGAATCAACTCTTTAAACCATGCAAGATTAAAATGAAATGCAAGAATTTCAACTTCGATGAAAACTAGCTATGGGAAGGAGCAAGAGGTTTTAAGCAAAGAAATAATTTATTGATAGGTTACTATGTGTGCACTTCTAATGACAAAAAGTATGAGCTAATTATCCATATAAATGGAAGCAAAATGACCCAAATTTTAAAAATACCATGCAAATGTCACAGTTCACTTAGTACACCTATACAACATTGAATAGAACAATGTAATAAAGAAAAAATGATACAAATCCTTGTTTCATAAGAGGAATGTCACATAAGGATTTCAAGTTTTTATGTTCTCTGGAAATTCTTAACCTTTCTAAGACATAAAAGGTGTAAACATGGTGATCTTAGTACCCAACAAATCTATGTTCCTACAAAACAAAGGTTAACAAATTTCCTTAAGTAGGTGTTGGTTACTTGTCTCCTTTATTGTCTGAGTTTATTTGACACAGGGTTCATGTTTGTTCGGGTTTCCAACAAAGCCTCTAAAAGTATCGGCCCTCCTAGTAAACAAGAAGGAAACACAACACACAGAATGCGTTGCGCAGTCTCACCCAAGATAGCTTTAATGGGTGGTTGTAATACTCAGGTGTTTAAAACGTAGGATTGAGTGGGAAATAAGCGAGCTAAATATTGAACCATTATTATGATTTGTAAATGCAACATATTGTTATTCACGATTAATGCAATAAATCCATAGGCTTATTCTTTTAGTTTCGCAAAATCACTCAACAAGCAATAGACTAACTCATTCATTCAACATAATAATAATTGCTTCAGACAATAAGATGCACAAACATTCATCACATAACACAGATGTTACCGTGGGTCACCCCCTCCTAGGCTACGTCCACAAATATTTGGCTCTCAACTCTTTTATTATAGTTGTTTCGTCGTTGCAGCACCGCGCGCTTACAATTCTCCTATGATGGGTAAGATCTATATGAGGCGAACTAGATCGCACCAGGCTCCTCAGCCTGCGATATCATCCCCAAGATCTACCTTCTCTCATCTCTTCTAGTTCAACATCTTACAAAATAGGTCTTACAGGAAAACATTACATATCGCATCAACTTATGTGTAACTTACAATAGCATAATAGTACTCCAAAGTGAATCGACCATGATGCCTAAACATCTATATTTATACATTTCAGGCTCTTCAGTCATTTACAATAACTTACCCAAACCCTAACCCTACCGTCGTTAGGTCTTCCTCCCATGTGTGTGTGTTGTTCTTCCTTCCAGCTGTCACTTTATTTGTGCATGCCTTTCTTTCCCAAAAACGCCATGCTTTTACTCTTTGGCCTTTGGCCTATCTCCAACAGTAGGGAAGGGATAGTCACAACAATTACCATGAGAGCACAACATTCAAGCAAAGGTGAAAGAGAGAGGAGAAAAGAGGTGAGAGGATACCACACTAGGGTTGAACTAGTGAAGGAAAGAGAGGTGAGATGAAACAACTATTATGAGGGAGGGTGAAATTTTGGAAAAGAACCATTGAAGGCACTAATATTAATTATAAGGTGACATGAGGCATGGTTGCTACAAAGAGAAAAAATGAAAAATTCTCACTATTTGCAAAATTCCAAAATGAAGCAAATCCACCGTAGAAGCAAAGGAATCGAGAACTCTAGCAATAGAATAACACTACAAAATGGGGTGGTTGTAGATGGATAGCGAGAACTAGTTCTTGTACGGCTAGAAGCACTAGAGAAAGTTACAAATGAAATTATGGTTTGGTATCTTTTTATTTTAAATGTTGGGCACATAGGTAATATTTTTTAAAACTGATATTTTATTACAAGTGTGTACACCACACCATCAGTTAGAATGAATTTGGTGCACATCGATGCTATTACTAAGTTGGAGTTTTGGTGCTACCATTGTGGATTTATAGAGAAAAACAAGTAATAAATTTTCATTTATTTTTTCTAACCAATAAATATTTAAATCTATTTTGTTGCGCTTATATTTTGATGCACTAGTGTGTTTGTAGGTAAATGGAGCACCAAATTTTTTTGAAACCAATATCTTATTACCAATTCTTGAACCTACATCCCTGCGAGTGTCTATGGTGTGCATTGGCACTACAATGTCATAATTATAAGTTGCATTGGTAATATTTCATTTATTTTTATTTCGAGTAAAAAATTAAACCCAATTTGGTGCCATATATCATAATGAATTGGTGTGTTTATATGCATAGGGACCATCGGTAATCATTTTTGTTTTTTTTAAACATTCTATTTTGTTACAAATGCATGCAAACTAACATAGGTGTGCATGTTTTTTGTGAACATTGATGTGATTGGTAAGTTAGCACGCATACCAGCATTATTTTTTTAATGATTTTTTAAAACTGATATTTAAATCTAATTTAGTGAACCATGTAGCACGATGCACTAGTGCATCTAGAGGTAAAATACACATTAAATATATAGTTTGTTTTTAATTATTTTAATTGATATCTTATATATAAATTTGCATAACCTAACGCCATTGAACGCATTTGGGTATGCATCGGTGTGATTGTCAAGTGTGATGAATATGGTTTAAACATACCAAGTAAAAAACATTTGCTAAAAACTTCAACTGTCGGCCTCCACTATAAGTGGAGAAGGAAGAGGTGGTGTTTTCCTTGTAGTGCACTTTGGAAGTAATAACATAGTGTTAACTTCTATCAAGCCCTCCTTGAGTAGGCCTCATGATTGATAATATGTCTTTTCCTCCTTAGGTAATGGGTTTGAATTCAAAGAGGATAGGGTATAAAGCCTCTAGCATGTGAGTTCAAGTGTAGTTCAATGGAGATGTTATCGTCTTCCATGAAAGCCTTTTGCATTAATGCAGATAGTTGTAGAAGAAATGTGGATCACTTCTCTTCTCACACTATTCCTCTCATGCTCTCCAAATCCATCGACATTCTCTTTTCCCAGTTACGCATTGCAACTTTGTAGGGTGGGGAATTGAGTGCTCACAAAATTCCTCGCACCAACATGGAATATTATGACTGATGATGCACTTTAGGATGGGAGAGATAATTAGTGAACTTCGTAGATGAATGTGACAGTGCATGAGATAAATTACATAGGTTCAAGGAAACATCACAAAGGCTTATATGGAAGTTGAGAGGTAGCGGACCCAGTTTGAAGCTAAGGTCAAAGAAGCCAATCCAACTCATGATAAATTCACTATGGAATCATGAAAACACATTATGGATTTGAGTTATGGAGAGTGGGAATACCGGAGATCTAGGTCTATCCTTTAGATGGAATACTTCGATTTGGAGGCAATTGTCCCTGTGAATCAAGATCTCATATATGTTCGGACCATTGTTATAAGCGTTCCAAGAGCGTATAAGAATATTAATACACAACTATTGGATAAAAATAGCAGGTTACATTTGCAATCTTCCTTGCTAGAGCCTATTTATTGTCTTGGCAAAATGTTAAATATTGTTTTAAAAATAAGCTTAAAAGTCGAAGTTTTAATTGTTTAGTTAAAGTTTAGATAAAAGAATATTTAATAAATACTTTTATTTAATTTCATAAACACGATTTGAAAGCTTTATTATGCCATATATATTATATATATATTGATAAAAACAGAATTATACCACTCTGCGTAACCAACTCCTCATTCATGCAAAGTCAAACTTAGTGTATGAGAAACTCACACATGAACCTATCCACTATTAAGTGATGAATGGAGCACGTGGGTAGTATAGGGTTAGGGTTAGGGTAGAATAGGTTTATTGGGGACACCTTAGGCTTTTATTTTAGGATTTATAATTTTTTTTGTAAAATCATGGGAAATTCCAAGGGACAGTATCGCACGCAAGTCTCGGTCTCGGTCTCGGATGGCTCTACAAGTCTATCCCAATCACACCTACACCTAAGTCCCAAGGACAACCAAGACACCAAGATACAAATGATTTTATAGCTATATTTTTAAAAGGCACATTGGTTAATTTTTTTTGTAAAATCATGGGAAATTTTGAGGGCACTGTGTATTCAAGGGTTTTTATCAGTAGTCACCCTGATCGAATAAATGAAACAATGTTAGATATCAATACTGAAAGAAACGTTAGGGTATATTAAAGAACATACCATTCTTTCCCTCCTTTCCCTCAATAGTCTCGCGCGTAGGTCACGGTCTCGGTCTCGGATGGCCCTCAATTCCCTCCTTGCCCTTGATAGTCTCACGCGCAGGTCTTAGTCTCGGTCTCAAATGGCCCTCGATTCCATCCTTTCCCTTGACAATATCGTGAACAACTATAGGTCTTACTCTCGAATGGCCCTCAGTATCGATCTCCACCTAGGCATCGAACACCCTCGACAGTCTCCTGCACAATTGTTGGTCCTACTCCCGGATGGCCCTCGATCTCGGTCTCGGTCTCCACCTAGGCAGTGAACACCCTCGCTAGTGTCATGCACAACTGTAGGTCTTACTCTCGTATGGCCCTCAATCTCGGTCTTGGTATCCACCTAGGCAGTGAATGCCCTCGACATTCTCCTGCACAATTGTAGGTCTTACTCTTGGATGGACCTCGGTTTCGGTCTCCACCTAGGCAGCGAATGCGTTGATGTATGGTCAGGAATCGGGATTGGTTTTTGTCCATATCAGACAGGTTTTTTCTAATCAACTAGTAGATGAGCGCCCAATTTTGTTTGTAATGAATGGGCGCAGGCGCGAATTTGGCATATGTATTTTTTTTTGTTTTTTATTTAATTAATATTATATATATATATATATATATATATATATAGAGAGAGAGAGAGAGAGAGAATGTTTTATTATTATTTTTTTAATTTAATTAATATATATTATTAATATATATAAATAATGTTTAATTATTATTTTTTGTAATTTAATTAATATATATTATATAATATAAAACCTTTATAGCCAACATCCCCCTGTAAGTATCTATGTTATGGTTCCTCCTTGTAAATTGGTGACAAACATTTCCCATATAGGGCTTGCATGTTGTCTTATGGTCCAATGCATGGCTCATGAACCCTAATGTCATGGACCATGGATCTTATAGATTGTTTGGTGCTCTAGGGATGGTTCTCGTGGCCTAAGACATAATGAACCCAACCCAAACACAATGCAAGGCAAGTTGGCAAGAGGGGTGCCCACCCACATTAAAGGTCGTAATGAAAACGGCCACACAAGGGAGCACTAGGCAAGAAGACGAGTCAGATGCCAGATAAGGAGAAATTTTGGCTTTGGCTTAACTTTTTCAAGACAGCCTGGGCAAGGTTGGGCACCCAAACGCAACACAAGGCAAGTTGGAAAGAGGGGCTCCCACATGAGGAATCGTAACGAAAACGAGGCAGGGTGCCCAAATGAAATGCAAGGCAAGTTGGAAAGAGGGGCGCCCACATGAGGATCCGTAACGAAAATGAGGCAGGGCACCCAAACACAATGCAAGGAAAATTGGCAAGAGGGTCGCCCACATGAGGAATCGTAACAAAAATGAGGTAGGGCGGCCAAACGCAATGCAAGGCAAGTTGGCAAGAGGGGCGACCACATGAGGAATCATAACAAAAACAAGTTAGGGTTCCCAAAGGCAAGGCAAGGCGAGTTGGAAAGAGGAGTGCCCACAAGAGGAATCGTAATGAAAATGAGCCAAGGCGCCCAAACGCAATGCAAGGTGAGTTGGAAAGAGGTGTGCCCACCCACTTGAAGAGTCATAATGAAAACAACCACACGAGGGAGAATTGGGTAAGAAAATGAGTCAGATGATGGATAAGGAGCAATTTTGGCTTCGACTTAACTTTTTAAGACAGCCTGGGCAAGGATGGGCACCCAAAGGCAAGGCAAGGTGAGTTGGAAAGAGGGGCGCCCACATGAGGAATCCTAACGAAAAAGAGGCACGGTACCCAAATGCAACACAAGGCAAGTTGGAAAGAGGTGCACCCACCCACATGAAAGTCATGACAATGACCACACAAGGGAGAACTAGGAAAGAAGATGAGTCAGATTCCATATAAGGATCATATTTGGCTTCAAATTAACTTTTTCAAGACGACCTAGGAAAGGTTGGGCACCCAAATGCAACGCAAGGTGAGTTGGAAAGAGGGTCACTCACATGAGGAATCGTAACGGAAATGAGGCAAGGCACCCAAACGCAACACAAGGAAAGTTGGCAAGAGGGGATCCCACCCACATGAAAAGTCATAAAGAAAATGACCACATAAGGAATCACTAGAAAAGAAGACAAGCCAGATGTCGGATAAGGAGCAATTTTGGCTTCGACTTAACTTTTTTAAGACCACCTGGGAAAGGTTGGGAGCCCAAACACAATGCAAGGCAAGTTGGAAAGAGGGGCACCCACATGAGGAATCGTATCGAAAAGGGGGCTGGGCGCCCAAATGCAACGCAAGACAAGTTGGCAAGAGGGGCGCCCACTTGAGGATTTGTAATGAAAAAGAGGCAGGGTGCCCAAATGCAACACAAGGTGAGTTGGCAAGAGGGTTTCCCACATGAGGAATCGTAATGAAAATGAGGTAGGGTGGCCAAATGCAATGCAAGGCGAGTTAGAAAGAGGGTTGGCCACATGAGGAATAGTAACGAAAACAAGGCAGGGTGCCCAAATGCAACGCAAGGCGAGTTGGAAAGAGGGGTGCCCACAAAAGGAATCATAACGAAAATGAGGAAGGGAGCCCAAATGCAACGCAAGGCGAGTTGGTAAGAGGTGTTCCCACCTACATGAAGAGTCATAACGAAAATGACCACACAAGGGAGCACTAAGCAAGAAGACGATTCATATGTCGGATAAGGAGAAATTTTGGCTTCGACTTAAATTTTTTAAGACGGCCTGGGAAAGGTTGGGCACCGAAAGGCAAGGCAAGGAGATTTGGCAAGAGGGGCGCACACAAGAGGAATCGTAACGAAAACTAGGCAAGGCACCCAAACACAGTGCAAGGCGAGTTGGAAAGAGGTCTACCCACCCATATGAAGAGACGTAACGAAAACAATGACCCAAGGGAGCACTAGGCAAGAAGACGAGTTGGATGTCGGATAAGGAGCATTTTTGTCTTCAACTTAACTTTTTTAAGAAGGCCTGGGAAAGGATGGGTGCCCAAAGGCAAGGCAAGGCGAGTTGGAAAGAGGGGCGCCCACATGAGGAATCGTAATGAAAAGGAGGCAGGTTGTCCAAACGCAATGCAAGGCGAGTTGGAAAGAGGTGCGCCCACCCACATGAAAGGAACGAAAACGACCACACAAGGGAGCACTAGGAAAGAAGACAAGCCAGATGCTGGATAAGGAGAAATTTTGGCTTCGACTTAACTTTTTTAAGACGGTCTGGGAAAGGTTAGGCGCCCAAAGGAAAGGCAAGGAGAGTTGACAAGAGGGGCTCCCACATGAGGAATCATAATTAAAAGGAGGCAGGGCGCCCAAACGCAATGCAAGGCTAGTTGGAAAGTGGGGAGCGCCCACCCACATGAAGAGTTGTAACGAAAACAACCACACAATGGAGCAATAGGAAATAAGATGAGTCAGATGTCGGATAAGGAGAAATTTTGGCTTCAACTTAAATTTTTCAAGATGGCCTAGGTAAGGTTGGGTGCCCAAACGCAACACAAGGTGAGTGTGCAAGAGGGGCACCCACATGAGGAATCATAACGAAAAGGGGGTCATGCTCCCAAACGCAATGCAAGGCGAGTTGGAAAGAGGGGCACCCACATGAGGATTCGTGACAAAAACGAGGCAGGGCACCCAAATTCAACGCAAGGCAAGTTGGCAAGAGGGGAGCACCCACCCACATGAAGATTTGTAATGAAAACGGACACACACTGGAGCATTAGGAAAGAAGACGAGCTAGATGTCAGATAAGGAGCAATTTTGGCTTCGAATTAACTTTTTCAAGATGGCCTAGGCAAGGTTGGGTGCCCAAACACAACACAAGGTGAGTTGGCAAGAGGGGCACCCACATGACGAATCATAACGAAAAGGGGATCGGGCACCCAAACGCAACGCAATGCGAGTTGGCAAGAGGGGTGTTGAGTCTCAGAATTGTCACATTTTTATCCTATTTTCCTTTCGTCATTCCTCACATTCTATCACTTCATTTAACCATTCATTATACTCTTTTCATGAATACATTTGGGTTTCACCTTATTGTTTTCCACTTTATTCATTTTAGTATTAAAAGATAATTTATGATTAAATATTATAAAATTGACATATTTTCATTTATATCTCAAAGTTGGATAAGTTTTGTAATGTGTATGAATATTTCAAGACTCCAACAAAAGGATTATTAAAAGTTCTCGAATCTTTTCTCCAACCTTTGAAGATTTGAGGATAATTATTCAAGAATATTCAAAGGAGAAAGATCATGGAGTTATGGATAGAATTTCTTATCAAAGCTATTAAGGATTTGTTAGGATTTGTAGAGATAAATATTAAGTAATTATTAGCAAATTGGTTGTACCTACTTGAGAGGAAAGTGGATCTACATTTATTAGTTGCTTATCCTCTTTTCAAAGCAACTCATGTATAAATAGGGGTGCTCTCTCTCCATTTGAATTTAATAGGAGTTAGTGAAAGAGTGGATTTAATACGTGTGTGAACAATTGAGTGAGTTAGTCATTTTATAGAGGTTGGATTGGAATGCTATGTAATAGAGTTTATGATTTAATACAAACATCTTGATTTATCCATATTGAGTAGAGGATTCTTTATTATGAGTTAGTGGTGTTGATTTCATGTGACCTCACTAGTTGCTTGTTATATATTATTTGTATTTTATGCAATTTCATGCTTTCATAATTAGATTTATTTCATGTTATTTCATGCTTTCTTAATTAGATTTATTTCATGCAATTTCTTTCTTTCCTAATTAGATTCAATTTCAGTTGTGTGTTTCCTTTTCAAACATTAGATTAATCTAGCTTCACTTTAGTGTTGCATATATTGTGCATGTGCCTCGTAAGTTTACAAACTAGTTTCATGTTTTCTTGTTGACTTTAGATTAGGCTAGACTAGGCTCTAGTCCTGTGTTTCCTACGCCTGCACCTCGAAGCTTACGAACTCCTCGGGTTGACAATTAAATAGTTGGGTAATTAATTAATTGACAATATTTAACACCAACATTTTGGTGCAAGGTTGCATGAGGACATGCAACCAAATGAGTTGGGG
>ML796856.1:146901-166586 GCA_009831015.1 Picea engelmannii
AACCAAAATTGAGAAGAAAAGTTTTTATGCAAGGTTTCATGAGGACATGCAACAAGTTCAGTTGGGGGGTATGTTGAGTCTCATAATTGTCGCATTTTCATCCTCTTTTCCTTTCGCCATTCCTCACATTCTATCACTTCATTTAACCATTCATTATACTCTTTTCATGAATACATTTGGGTTTCACCTTATTATTTTCCACTTTATTCATTTTAGTATTAAAAGAGAATTTTTTATTAAATATTAGAAAATTGACATATTTTCATTTATATCTCAAAGTTGGATGAGTTTTGTAATGTGTAGGAATATTTGAAGACTCCAACAAAAGGATTATTCAAGCTTCTCGAATATTTTCTCCAACCTTTGAAGATTTGAGGATAATTATTGAAGTATATTCAAAGGAGAAAGATCATGGAGATATGGATAGAATTTCTTATCAAAGATATTAAGGATTTGTGAGAGGATTTGTAGAGATAAATATTATGTAATTATTATCAAATTGGTTGTACCTACTTGAGAGGAAAGTGGATCTACATTTATTAGTTTCTTATCCTCTTTTCAAAGCAACTCATGTATAAATAGGGGTGCTCTCTCTCCATTTGAAGTTAATAGGAGTTAGTGAAAGAGTGGAGTTAATAAGTGTGTGAATGATTGAGTGAGTTAGTCATTTTATAGAGGTTGGATTGGAATGCTATGTAATAGAGTTTATGATTTAATACAAACATCCTGATTTCTCCATATTGAGTAGAGGATTATTTATTATGAGTTAGTGGTGTTGATTTCATGTGAGCTCACTAGTTGCTTGTTATATATTATTTATCTTTTATGCAATTTTATGCAATTTTATGCTTTCATAATTAGATTCATTTCATGTAATTTCATTCTTTCTTAATTAGATTTATTTCATGCAATTTCTTGCTTTCCTAATTAAATTCAATTTCAGTTGTGTTTTTCCTTTTCAAGCATTAGATTAAGCTAGCTTCACTTTAATCCTGCTTATATTTTGCATGTGCCTCGTAAGTTTACAAACTAGTTTCATGCTTTCTTTTCGACTTTAGATTAGGCTAGACTAGTCTCTGATCCTGCATTTCCTGTGCCTACACCTCGAAGCTTACGAACTCCTCAGGTTGACAATTAAATAGTTGGTTAATTAATTAATTGACAATATTTAACACCAACAAGGGGCACCCACATGAGGATTTGTAATGAAAACAAGGCAGGGCACCCAAATGCAATGCAAGGTGAGCGGGAAAGAGGGTTGCTCACATGAGGAATCGTAACGAAAACGAGGTAGAGCGGACAAACACAATGCAAGGTGATTTGGAAAGAGGGGCAACCACATGAGTAATCGTAATTAAAACAAGGTAGGGCACCCAAAGGAAAGGCAAGGCGAGTTGGAAGGAGGGGCGCCCACAAGAGGAATCGTAATTAAAATGAGGCAAGGTGCCCAAACGCAATGCAATGCGATTTGGAAACAGGTGCACCCACCCACATGAAGAGTCGTAACAAAAATGACCACACAAGGGAGAACTAGCCAAGAAGATGAGTCAAATGTTGGATAAGGATAAATTTTGGCTTCAACTTAACTTTTTTAAGACGGCCTGGGCAAGGATGGGTTCCTAAAGGCAAGTTGGCAAGAGGGGTTCCCACAAGAGGAATCGTAACAAAAAGGAGGCAAGGTGCCCAAATGCAATGCAAGGCAATTTGGCAAGAGGTGCACCCACCCACATGAAGAGTCATAACGAAAACGACCACACAAGGGAGCACTAGGAAAGAAGACAATTTGGATGCCGGATAAGGAGCAATTTTGGCTTCGACTTAAGTTTTTTAAGATGGCCTGGGCAAGGTTGGGTGTCCAAAGGCAAGGCAAGGCAAGTTAACATGAGGGGCGACCACATGAGGAATCATAACAAAAAGGACGCAGGGCACCCAAATGCAATGCAAGGCGAGTTGGAAAGAGGGGCGCCCACCCACACAAGGAATCGTAATACAATGTATTTTAGTTGTTTCTTTTAAAATGTGTTCGAGATGCATGTCCCTGCATCTAGTACTGCAAGGGAATGCAATAACATCAAAAAATGAGAACTTGATAAATTGCAAAAGATTCATTAGTTATGTTGTGTCTTTGTTTTTTGCTTTCATCTAAGTACCTTTTTGCTCCATAAAAAATATTAATACAAAATCATTATTGAAATACAAAATTCCATCAAGCATCTTCTTCTTGCCACCAAACTCGTGGGCCAAGTCCCATGTTTTCGAACAGTTTCTACGAAGATGCTATAACAATGAAGAACATCATGTTCATTGAAACTTCATTGCTACAATACTATGAAAACAATGATGACGTTTATTGATCTTTCCAGGTATATTTCTCATTCACGAGGCCAAAATCATATCAGCTCATGCATATTTAGACCTTATTGCAACATTGATTGCATTAAGGTAGCTTATTTTAACTATGTATTTCTAAACGAAAAAGAGAGAGAGTTAACTTATATTATGGTAGTCAATTTTATTTTAAAAGAGATTAAATGCAATAGTTTATACTTTCATTTTTAATGACCCAATTCTTCGGTGACGACGGTTCATAACCATATAGCGTTTTAAATTGGGTAATTTTTTAGGTAGAGTAATACATAATATCATACCAATATTTCGTTAGATGCAACCACCTCATCCATTTCCTTTGTTTATCCCATGTGATATTTGAGTCTGGAAACCATCCCATATCGTCAAGGCATGTGAGCAGTCTATCCATGTCAAATATCGTTGCATACAAAAACATTTTGAAAAAATTTCAATGTTGGCCCCATTCACAAGTCAGTGTTTCCCATCATGCACTTTATCCCTAGTACAATGTCTTTTAATAGTTGGCCTAATTGGCATGATGTTTGTTTTGAACGACACAGACAATGAATATAAAGAGTGGGTGTGTGAGTGATCTTTGATTCTAGAAACCCTCCCATATCGTCAAGGCATGTGAATAGTCTATCCATGTCAAATATCGGTGCATACAAAAACATTTTGGAAGAATTTCAATGTTGGCCCCATTCACAAGTTATTGTTGACCATCATGTAATGATTTATCCCTAGTACAATGTCTTGTAGTTGTTTCCTTTAAAATACCACCGATATGCACGTCCCTGCATATACTAGTACTGCAAGAGCATGCAATAACGTTGATAAAGAAGTACTTGATTAATGGCACATGATTCAAGTTATTTTATGTCTTTTTTTTCTCTCGTCTAAGTACTCTTTTTCTCCATAAATAATATTAGTACGAAATCATTATTTAAATACGAAATCTCATCTATCTCCTTATTCTTGCCACGACCAAAATCATGGACCTAATTGGCATGATGTTGGTTTTGAACGACACATAAGATGAATATAAAGAGTGGGTGTGTGAGTGATCTTTGAGTCTAGAAACCCTCCCATATCATCAAGGCATGTGAACGATCTATCCATGTCAAACTGCGGTGCATAAAGAAACATTTTGAAAAAAATTCAACGTTGGCCCCATTCACAGGTCAGTGTTGCCCATCATGTACTAATCTAGCCCTGGTACAATGTATTTTAATAGTTGTTTCCTTTAAAATTTGACCGAGAAAATTAAAACGAAACGAGAACGAGATGGGTCGATATATACAGTGGGTGTGTGAGTAATATTTGATTCTAGAAACCCTTCCATCTCGTCAAGGCATGTGAACAGTCTATCCATGTCAAATTTCAGTGCATACAAAAATATTTTGAAAGAATTTCAACATTGGCCCCATATACAGGTTATTGTTTCCCATCATGTAATGATTTGTCCCTAGTACAATTTATTTTAGTTGTTTCCATTAAAATACGACCAAGATGCACATCCACGCATCTACTAGTACTGCAAAGGCATGCAATAACGTTGATAAAGAAGTACTTGATTAATCGCACATGCTTCAAGTTATTTTATGCATTTTTGTTTTCTCTCATCTCAGTGCTCTTTTGCTCCATAAATAATATTAGTATGAAATCATTATTTAAATACAAAATCTCATCTATTGCCTTCATCTTTCCATGACCAAAATCATGGGCTTAATTGGCATGATGTTGGTTTTGAACGACACAGACGATGAATATAAAGAGTGGGTGTGTGAGTGATCTTTGAGTCTGGAAACCCTCCCATATTTTCAAGGCATGTGAACGGTCTATCCATGTCAAATTTTGGTGCATACAGAAACATTTTGAAAATTTTTCAACGTTGGCCCCATTCACAGGTCATTGTTGTCCATCATGTATTGATCTAGCCCTCGTACAATGTATTTTAATAGTTGTTTCCTTTAAAATTCAATCAATAAAATTAAAACGAAATGAGGACGAGATGGGTCGATATATAAAGTGGGTGTGTGAGTAGTATTTGAGTCTAGAAACCCTTCCATATCGTCAAGGCATGCGAATGGTCTATCCATGTCAAATTTCAGTGCATACAAAAACATTTTCAAAGAATTTCAACGTTGGCCCCATTCACAGGTTATTGTTGCCCATCATGTATTGATCTAGCCCTATTACAATGTCTTTTAGTTGTTTCCTTTAAAATACGACCGAGATGCATGTCCCCGCATCTACTAGTACTACAAGGGCATGCAATAACGTTGATAAAGAAGTACTTGATTAATCACACAAGATTCAAGTTATTTTATGTCTTTGTTTTTTTTTCATCTAAGTAATCTTTTGCTCCATAAAGAATATTAGTACGAAATCATTATTTAAATACAAAATCTCATCTATCGCCTTCTTCTCGCCACGACCAAAATCGTGGGCCTAATTGGAATGATGTTGGTTTTGAACGACACAGACGATGAATATAAAGAGTGGGTGTGTGAGTGATCTTTGAGTCTAGAAACCCTCCCATATCATCAAGTCATGTTAACAGTCTATCCATGTCAAATTTCAGTGCATACAGAAACATTTTGAAAAAATTTCAACGTTGGCCCCATTCATAGGTCATTGTTGCCCATCATGTACTCTAGCCCCAGTTCAATGTCTTTTAATAGTTGTTTCCTTTAAAATTTGATCAAGAAAATTAAAATGAAATGAGGAAGGGATGGGTCGATATATAGAGTGGGTGTGTGAGTAATATTTGAGTCTGTAAACCATTCCATATCGTCAAGGCATGTGAATAGTCTATCCATGTCAAATTTCAGTGCATACAGAAACATTTTGAAAGAAGTTTAACGTTGGCCCCATTCACAGGTTATTATTGCCCATCATATATTGATCTATCCCTAGTACAATGTCTTTTACATGTTTCCTTTAAAATACGACCGAGATGCACGTCCCCGCATCTACTAGTACTGCAAGGGCATGCAATAACGTTGATAAAGAAGTACTTGATTAATCGCACAAGATTCAAGTTATTTTATGTCTTTGTTTTTTTCTCTCATCTAAGATCTCTTTTGCTCCATAAAGAATATTAGTACAAAATCATTATTTAAATACAAAATCTCATCTATCACCTTCTTCTCGCCACAACCAAAATCATGGGCCTAATTGGCATGATGTTGGTTTTGAACGACAGAGACTATGAATATAAAGAGTGGGTGTGTGAGTGACATTTGAGTATAGAAACCCTCCCATATCATCAAGGCATGTGAACAGTCTATCCATGTCAAATGTTAATGCATACAGAAACTTTTTGAAAATATTTCAACATTGACCCCATTCACAGGTCACTATTTCCCATCATGTACTCTAGCCCTAGTACAATATCTTTTAATAGTTCTTTCCTTTAAAATTCGACCGAGAAAATTAAAACCAAACAAGGATGAGATGAGTCAATATATAGAGTGGGTGTGTGATTAATATTTGAGTCTGAAACCCTTCCATATCATCAAGGCATGTGAACAGTCTATCCATGTCAAATTTTAGTGCATACAGAAACAATTTGAAAGAATTTCAACGTTGGCCCCATTCACAGGTTATTGTTGCCCATCATGTACTGATCTAGCCCTAGTACAATCTCTTTTAGTTGTTTCCTTTAAAATACGACTGAGATTCACGTCCCCACATCTACTAGTACTGCAAGGGCATGCAATAACGTTGATAAAGAAGTACTTTATTAATCGCACAAGCTTCAAGTTATTTTATGTCTTTGTTTTTTTCTCTCATCTAAGTACTCTTTTTCTCCATAAATGATATTAGTACAAAATCGCATGGGTCAATATATAGAGTGGGTATGTGAGTGATCTTTGAGTATAAAGATGAATGAATGAACTTCTCTTGGTTTTGAGAATAATTTATTCTCTACTAAACAAGGCCAACCACGTGAAGGTGGAAGCTCATATGGACCCTCGCCCCCCTCACATCATTCTCAATTCCCCAATACCCAATCTATAAAATAGAAAATAAACAAAAGAAACATAGTAATCATGCATAGAAACTACCAAAACAAAAATGAAAAAAAAAAACTTGAAAACATGTAATTAACCCACATAAAAAATTATTTAAAGAGAATAATTCATACAAATTAAAATATCTAGTTATGTACCTCATCGACCACCACAACATTGTTATCATCCTTCTTTTGTATCTTCTTCTTGATCATCCAACTCGACATCTATATTCAACATCCGATTCAGAAACAATGTTGAAAGGATTGTCATCGAGCATATCTTTATCGATATCATCATCAAGAACTTGTGCATTGTCTCGTATGCATGGTTCATCTTCTCCTTCTTCTTCTGTCGACCCATATTCTTCTTGCTCTGGCCCTACATCGTCTTCTTCTTGAATATCATCTTCTTCATCTACAATATACTTTATTGGTCTTCCTCTTGGATCATATATAACAACAAATGACCAATCCCTCTTACCTAGAACCTTTGAGTAAAATACTTGTTCACGTGACTTGGAAAAACATAGCGGTCATTTGTTTTTTCAAAAACCATTGTTTTAATCATCAGAAATCTGTTGGCATGTTGAATAGCAGTTATTTCCTCATCATGTTCATGCATTCTTAACCTATACCATTTGACATCGAACAAAACTATTTTGAAGGAATTAAAGTCACACTCAATTATATCATTCAAAAACCCATAGTATCTATTTTCAAATTCTCGAGGACATCTGTCACTCCTAGAGGAAACATTAGTGACTTGGGATACTGCAATTATCCCACTATCAAAATTTTTCCTGGTTTCATCCAACTATTTGATGTGAAATTTATGACCATTGCACCACATAGCCTTGTGGTGTTTCAACTACAATATGCCATACATTTAAAAGATGCATTGTTAAATAATAATAAACAAATTTATATAACTTGGAAAGTATAATATGAAAAAAACACACTACAGTCACATTAATATAATATAAAATAACTGAATAAAATGGGTGAATTTTCTTGCCTTTCCATCTTTCAAACAATATGCTAACTCTATTTCCCTCTGCACAACATTAGAATCTCCATTACGACGAGCTTCTCTAACCAATTCAGACAGTTATTTCCATGATAAACTACCACCATGAAATTTTTTACATCTATCAATCCATACCTTCATCCAATCAATATTGTTTGCAATGTATAAATGTAGTGCATCCCAATCTTGAGCAACTGACCAATCAAAAAATCACAATTCACCAATATTAAATATTAGTTATAACCATGGTAAATATTAATAAATGGTGAAAGAATAAATATTAAATGGGTATGATCATATACACACAAAAAATGAAAATTTTATATTTATTACAAATATCCAAAATTTAAATATTGCCTCTCACTTTCTTCATTGTACCTTTCCCCAACAGTTTCTCCCCTTCAAATTTTTTGATGGAGTTCACATCCCAAATGCAATCCACAGCATGCATAGCTTGCACTGCTAATTTAGGAAGATACTGACTAATATACACCATGGATTCATATACCATATATCCCTCCACCATATAACCCTCAAGACGTTCTCTTTGTCTAACCAAATCCTTCAAAGATTTAAAGTGCCTCTCCACCATCCACATTGACCTTGTGTGTACATGTCCACACATTTCAATCTCCTCAACTTGGTGTATGAGGTAGTGTTCTTGTGCATTGAAAAATGTTGGAGGTAGATACTTTTGCATTTCACACATTAGCCGAGGAATTTATCTCTTCCAATACTTTATATCATCTTCATGGATTTATTTCAATGACAACCATCTACAGATCATGACACAAGAAAATAACATGTTTCAACAAAACATAATACATATTACATTACAAGTAAAACACATGTCATTAAGTACAACAAAAAATTGAATTTTCTTTTTGCATATATATTGCAGCTACTTACCTCATGTATTTTCCAAGATCATATATAACTTGTTTGATGTTGTTGTCAAAGTCGTTTGGGAGAGATAGAGGTAGAACATATTGTAACAATAAAAACAAATCGTTACTTGTTTCAAAACTAGACAAAAAAATAAAATAAAAAACTCAAAAAATGTATACGACCAATATATAAATATGAATACTAAAATTATTAATTACCTTAATGAAGGTATGCCAATCATGTGTTTTTACCCCACCAAATTCACCTTTCTTCGTTAAGATATTATTTATGTTTGAACAAAAACTTGTGGGAAACTTAATTCTTTGAATGACCTCTTTTACACCATTGCTTTGTTGCTATGTTAATAACCATGGAAGGTTATTTTGGTCTCCATCGCTATTTTATTGGATCACACTTTTCATTGCATGATTGGCTTCTTAAATGTCATTACAAATTTTGACAATTTTTTTGTATCTCTGTTGCCATCTATGATTCGCCATAATGTTTTTGTCACATTATTACCAATATGCATTGTATCAAACAAATGAACTATTTTTATCTCCTCATAGTAAGTAAACCTCATGAATTGAGTGGGATAACATTTCATTCCTTGTGGAAGCCCATTATTACTACCTTCACGACGACGACACTGATGAAGCATAAAAAAAATCAGAACACTATTTATCAAATGCACTAAAATAAATTGAATAATTAAAATACAATTTCAAAACATGATTCCATTTATGATACATAAAAAAAATGCATACCTCGAGGATTAATTATGGCATATGCCAACTTCCATATGTGATGATCCGAAAAGATCTTTTACACGACTATGGTTGAGTTATCATGCATGTATTAATTAACCAAGTAGGAAGCTTAATGAAAGAGGAAGAAGTTATAGAAGAAGTATGACAGCCATATGAACATGTACAGAACTGAAATGAAGCATAAAACAATAGCAAACCATAACACCAATGTGATAACGGAGTTCGACAATCTCGCCTACGTCTCCAGTCCTTTGTCTCAGTGGGTGAGGCTTTATTATTTATGTTAAAATCTCAATACATACATCACAGTAGTTCCAAAAGGTTACAAAAATGATTTGGTCTTGTTCTACCAGATCTCAAGAACCAAACAGAATAAACGACACTCAAATCGGATGAACGGAGCTCCCAGAAATGGCTCGCAAAGGTGCGCTCCTCAACAACTTCCCTGCATAAAAATGGCTTTGGCTTGGCAAATCTTCAGCATAAACCTACTTTGAATCTTATCCCATGGACTCAAGAAGGCCTGGTTTATATAGATATGAAGTTGGTAACCATCTCCCAACTTCCCCACAATATCTGGACTAAAAAAGAGCCCAATATCCCAAAATATTGGCCAAAATCTCCAAAAACAGGCCTACAAATCACTGAAAATTCATATTCTATGGTTAAAAAACCACTTTTGCAAAATATTTGGGCTAATCCATTTTCCTGGGTGTGCACCCCCTTTGCATGGTCACATGAATACATATGGCCAAGCACCAGCCCCCTAGGGGTTACACGTTGGCCCTTACCTTGCTAGCTCATGGATTCTTGGCGCAATTCATGTGACCCTTGGGCTAAGTACTGTGTGTTGGCCCCCAAAATCTCGGCGCTATGGTTATGCACCCAGGTCGTATCGGATATGGATGGAACCGTGGGCTGGGTAGTATAATCGTGCGCCAAAAGTTGGAGATTGTGGTCATGTATGCAGGGTTGTATTGTCAAGGGTTGGGGCTAGGCCCCAGCCCTTTTCCGCCTGGGCATTACACATTAACAAATTTATATATTAATAAAACCATACAATTAACAAACTCCAATGGCGAGCGGTTTGGTAGACCTGACCCTGCCAAGTCACTTTCCTGTACGAGAGTTCTTCGGTTCGATTCTGGACCGCTCCAACAATTTTTCCATAAAATTAAACCGAATGACCAACCACTGGGTGCCATGTGGCAGCCCAAGTCTGGGCCACGTGGCACCTCCTTATTCATTGAAATATGATGCCACATGTCAAGTACTGAATGGTCCACTCTACCACATCAGTTCCCTGTCATCTTATCATACCCTGCCACGTGTCACCATATGGACAGGCCATGTGTCGTTGTACGAACGTGCCACGTGTCACCCTTGCAGTGGTGACACATGTCACCTCCCCGTTGGTCCACCTGTACCTTCCATGTCATCAATATGTACGCCCAGTAATCCTGCCACGTCAGTTGTACAGAGCCTGCCACGTATGCGCCAACTATGCTACCACATCAGTTGTACGACCTGTACAGTCAGATTCCACGTGGCACTATACAGACTGTACAGTCAACATTTTTTTCGCATGTTTGACAAAACAAACAGATCACCATAACTTGAGAATACGACATCCATTTGAACCCGAGAAAGTTGTGTTGGGTTCGTCTCGACAAGGCCTATGCACACGTCCGTTTTGAAGCCATTCTAAAAACTTTGATTTTTAGGCCTTTCTGAGCCCCATCAAGCTCCTAGATCCGATTTTGGATCACACCTCCCCACTAAAGGACCTTTTGGTCCCCAAAAGGTTACTGACCATTCATCAAGCTCAATATAGGCCACCTAACTTGTTCCCTATCTTTGAACTCTGTCATGTGCACCTGACTCATCAAGATCAACTTTAACACAATCATGACAACTGATAGCATATTGTTAGCCATTTGTACCCTGTCACATCTTACTGAAGCCATTATCATCCATGTAGACAACATTACTAATGATAGCATCATAAAGACGACTGCAAATTAGCTTATATGTTTGTAATATTTTCACGACAAGAGCTTATCTTGAAGCAAACTATGATTGATTTTCCATTCCACAATCATCTCATGTTCTGGCTTAAGATCGATTACTTCATTTGAAACAATTATTGGTTTGTTGCTTGCTTGAACTGCCTTCTTTAATTGTTCCATTGTTTGAAGAGTTTTATTTTCCTTTACATGATGATCATGAACCACATGATCTTGACTTGCTTTGGTTAACTGATATTGATTCTTTATTCTATAGAAGATTGCTTTACGATCATATAAGTATGGACTACCTAAGACCATTCCACATTCATTTAGTGGCACTACATCACATGTTACCTCATCCACATACTTAGATGAAATAGAAAATTTCATTGTGCACTGCTTGGTTATGTGCATTTGATGATTGTTGCTTATCCATTTAAGTGTGTAGGGCTTATGATGTATCTGTGTTTTTAACCCCAACTACTTAACCAATTCCTATGAAATTAGGTTAGATTGAGATCCACTATCGATTAATTTGTCAACCTTAGTGTGTCGCATGATGACCCTTATATGAAACAAGTTACTTCTACAACCAATTCCTTCACCAATTTTACCTGTCATACCAACCAATGAGACCTTTGATTCATCACCTGAATCTGATCCCAAGTCTATGGGTCGTGTTTTCGCTGCAACTGTTTGCCTCCCCTTCTTTTCCTTGAACCACTTTGGCCTCTTCTTGGGATGCGATTGCCAACAACGGTCCTCATCATGCCCTTCTTTCTTAAAATGATTGCAAGAGAGCTTCTCTTCCTTTATCGTCATTGCATTTGACTTATTGTCATGCCACTTCCTCTTGTCCTCTTTCCTTGAAGATGACTCCCCTGATACACCAACAAATGTTTTCTCTGCTTCAATGTATGCCGCTTGAACAAAAACTTCATCAAGATTAGTTGGTCCAAACATGAATACAATGTTTTGAATATGTGCAGGTAAACCTCTTATATGCTTCATAAGAGTTTCTTGGGTATGTAAAGGAATATCTAACATCAATGCCATTTTACGAAATCCATCTATGTACTCTTGCATTGTTTGTCCTTTTCTTAGTTTTAAATCTTGTCATTCAATTAATGCTTTTTCTTTATAACCCAAAGGATAGAATTGCTTTCTAAGTGCAGAAACGAAACTTTTCCATGATGGAAATACATTACCCACTTGTTTCGTTCCGTTTTGAAACTTGTTTTGCCAACATATGAGTGTTGTGCCTGCAAGTCTCAATGATGCCAACTTGATTTGTGTGGCCTCATCCTTGATCTTTTGCACACTGCAATAGACCTCCATCTATATGACCCAATTGTCAAGTCTCTCTGCATTAACTTCACCATCATATATGAGTAATTTGAATTTAACATCAAGTTTTAATAAAGGCATTTCATTCTTATGTTTATGAACATGTTTAATTGCATTGGATTTAGAACTTGAACTTGAAGAAGAAGGAGAAGAAGGAGGTGATGATGGAGGTGAAGGAGGAATTTGAGGAGGATCCTCTCCTTCTTCACTTTTTCCCTTTGAAGATTCACCAAGAACTGGTCTCTTTCGTTTCAAGTAATCCTCATACAAAACCTTCATCATCTCCGACATAGCAAAGAAAGTTTTTCGAAACTCTTTCTCATCCTGAGAAAGTCCCTCCTCTGATGCCATCTTCTCGCTATGAGAAGTTCTCTTTCTCAATCCAATCAATGGATTCTCTTCATCAATCTCACCTTCACCACGAAGTAGTTTTTCCCTGGTTAACATGCAAAACTCAAATACAAACGTCAACTAGCTCTGGTACCACTTGATCCAAAAAGATATTTTACACGACTATGGTTGAGTTATCATGCATGTATTAATTAACCAATTAGGAAGCTTAATGAAAGAGGAAGAAGTTATATAAGAAGTATGACATTCATATGAACATGTACAAAACTGAAATGAAGCATAAAACAACAGCAAACCATAACACCAATGTGATAACGGAGTTCGGCAATCTCGCCTATGTCTCTGGGCCTTTGTCTCAGTGGGTGAAGCTTTCTTATTTTTGTTCAAAGATCAATAGGTACATCACAGCAGTGCCCAAAGGTTACAAAAATGATCTTCTCTTGTTCTACCAGATCTCAAGAACCCAACAGAATAAATGGCACTCAAATCGGATGACCGAAGCTCCCAGAAATGACCCACAAAGGTACGCTCCTCAACAGCTTCCCTGCATAAAAATGGATTTGGCTTGGAAAATCTTCAACATAAACCTACTATGAATCTCCTCCCATGTCCTCAAGTAGGTCTGGTTTATATAGATCTGAATTTGGTAACCATCTCCCAACTTCCCCCTAAGATCTGGCCTCAAAAAGGGCCCAATATCCCCCAATATTGGCCAAAATCTCCAAAAACATGCCTAAAAATCACTGAAAAATCATATTCTATGGTTAAAAAACCACTTTTGAAAAATATTTGGGCTAAGCCCCTTTTCCTGGGAGTGCGCCCCCTCTGCATGGTCACATGAATACATATGGCCAAGCGTCAGGCCCCTAGGGGTTGCGCGTTGGTCCTTACCTTGTTGGCTCCTGGATTCTTGGTGCAATTCATGTGACCCTTGGGCTAAGTACTGTGTGTTGGCCCCCAAAATATCAACACTATGGTTATGCACCCAGGTCGTATGGGATATGGTTGGAACCGTGGGCTAGGTAGTATAACCGCGCACCAAAAGTTGGAGACTGTGGTCATGTATGCAGGGTCATATTGCCAAGGATTGGGGCTAGGCCCCAGCCCTTTTCCGCCCGGGCATTACACATTAACAAATTTATATATTAATAAAACCATACAATTAACAAGCTCTTATGGCGGGCGGGTCAGTAGACCCGACCCTGCCAAGTTACTTTCCCATACAAGATGTCTTCGGTTCGATTCTGGTCCGCTCAAACAATTTTTCCATAAACTTAAACTGAATGACCAACCATCGAGTGCCACGTGGCAGCTATTCACTAAAATCTGATGCCACATGTCAAGTACTGAATGGTCCAATCTACCACATCACTTCCCTATCATCTGATCGTACCCTGCCATGTGTCACCATATGTATAAGCCATGTGTCATCGTATGGGCATGCCACGTGTCACCCTTGCAGTGGTGACACATGTCACCTCCCCATTGGTCCACCTATACCTACCACGTCATCAGTCTGTACCACCAGTAAGCCTTCCACGTCAGTTATACAAACCCTACCACATCTGCGCCAACTATGCTACCACGTCATTTGTACGGCTTGTACAGTCAGTTGCCACATGGCATTGTACGGACTATACAGTCAGCATGTTTTTTGCTTGTTTGGCAAAACGAACAGATCACCATAACTTG
Organism: Picea engelmannii; assembly: GCA_009831015.1. Classification (NCBI taxonomy): domain Eukaryota; kingdom Viridiplantae; phylum Streptophyta; class Pinopsida; order Pinales; family Pinaceae; genus Picea; species Picea engelmannii. The sequence goes on from ML796856.1 coordinate 161,356, forward strand.
AGCATACGATTTATGTTTGAGCCCAAGTTTTGTTGGGTTCATCTCAACGAGGCCTACGCACACATCCATTTTGAAGCCATTATGAGAAATTTGATTTTTAGGACTTTCTGAGCCCCATCAAGCTCCTGGATCCGATTCTAGATCATGCAAGGTGTCATTCTTTGTGGTTTTAGTCTAGTCTCTTATTTCCCATTGAAAATGTATTTTTCAATAGTACGATACTTATATTTCTTAGAGAGGAAGTGTCTATACTCATCAAACACCTCCTTTCCTAAACTTTTTGACCAACGAGATTTCATCTTAGGACCACAAACTGGACATGCAAATTTATCCTTTGTTTGAAGACCTTCAACAGATGGATTAATGTGAATTATTAATATACAACTGGATTATTTAAAAAACATGCATGATATATTCAATTAATTATATATTATTCAAGCGTGCAATATGGAATGTTACATACCACAAAAATGTGTTAGTCTTGGGGCATCATGAATTGTCCATAAAAGTGTTCCACAACATTGAAATGTCTTCTACCCAATTGGTTTACATATGTCATACATAGTTATGCCCTCCCATAACTTTAATAGCTCATTGATAAGAGGCTTGATATACACATTCATATCTTTAACTTGGTACTTACCTAATTGTTTGAAATTACATGAAATTACTACCATGGTATGTATATATATGTAAATAAATAAATAAAATATATTATGCAAAAAAAGAGAAAAAAGAAAAATTTACATTCGAAAAATTAATGTAAACAAATACCTGGAACAATCATTGTCAACATTATGTTCTCCCTCTTTATTGACATCCAAGGAGGAATGTTATTGTTGATAAAAAAAAATAGGCCACACTGAGTAAACAGACTGAAGTTCTCCAAATGGATTAACACTGTCAGTTGCCAATGAAAGCCTAACATTACGAGGGTCATCTGTAAATTATGGCCATTTTGCAGCAATTTCCTTAAATGCATAACCATCTACATGCATTTGAATAACACCATCTTCAATTCTCTTTCGTGCATGGTAATCCATAAACTGTGCTATGCTTTGGCACCTGAACAGTCACTGCAAACGTGGAATTATGGGAATATGCCAGAGAACCTTTCAAGGCACCATTTTTGTTACTTGATCGATTCGATATCTACTGATACCATATATCAGGCATTTAATTTTCGATGCATGTTGTCCATAATATATAATATGATCATCGGGACATGCATCTATACTTTGATACTCCATTCCAATGTATTTCATAATGACATGTAAATCTCGATATGTGGGAGGTAAAATATTTGACGAGGGTAACATAAATTCACATAACAATCTAAAACATAAAAAATAACTAGTTAATGTAAAGAATAGTAATCGTAAATATTGCATTTTTATTTTACACATTAATTAACACTAAAAAAAGGGGAAAAAATCAACCTTTATGTATATGTAATGAAACATATTACATACCTTAGAATCTGTGTCATACAAGTGTTCGACAAATGATTCGTAACCTTTAATTTCACCAACAACAATGTACTAGAGAGAATATTTTCTCTTGACCCTTTATAAAGTCGTTTATTTGTCTTTTCAAGCAGAGGTTCATGATAAATACCATCACTATTGTCCTCGTGATCCTCATCTGGATGATCGAATAAGTATTGGATCATTTGATTTGTCTCATCATCTTGAACTATGTTATTGGTGTCATCTACTTCCATGGGATCATTAACTTGATCTTCATTATCTGCTTCATGTTCATCATCTTCTGCAACATCATTTCTACTACTACTTGATGCTTTCTGCAGAAAGTCAAGGGGAAAATCTAACTTTATAATTACAAACAATCATGAAAAATTAGTTCATGTATAAAACAATATAAAAGTTTGAGAATACAATCAATATTAAAACAGATAATGAATATATATACACACACACACACACACACACACACACATATAGCTAATTACCATGGGACGGTATTCATTTGATCCATCGTCCTTGTGCCCATGTTTTCTACAATGTTTTTTAGTTGTTGTCATTAAAAATCTTTCGAGACATCTAGTACAACAATTTTTGCAAGGGAAATAACATTTATTGTCACTCATTTCACCCACTTTAATTTTTTTCCCACCTCTAATGTTTTCTGACATTATTCCCCACAGACATATACTGATAATTATCTTATAAAATTGAGTGGTGTATAATAGAATATCTATTATATTTTTATATTATAACATATGAAAAAAATACTTGTTTTTTGTTCGCCAAGAAGACCTTATACCCTTTTTGAACTGTCGTTGTTATAGCAAACTTGTCGCAACATCCGTAAAATGCAACATATTTATAGATTTTATAACGTCGCAATTCTGACGACAGTTAACCAAGTCAATGTTGACTTTGTCAAATAGTGGGTGACCATTAGGGGGGAAAACCTAGTGTCCACACCATCGTAAGTGCGACGGACAGAACGTCGCAATTCCGACGATTGTTGACCAATTCAATGTTGACTTTATCAAATAGGGGGTGACCGTTTGGGGGGGTTCACACCTAATTTCCACACCGTCACAAGTGTAATTCACATTTGATGTCGTCGCAAGAGTGACATCTTCTGAACGTTGTCTCTCTTGCAACGATTTGAAAAGTACGTCGCAAGTGCGACGATATCGGGCAGTATGGAGGAAAAAAATTAAAATTTCCTCTATTTTTCGACAGTATGACCAACTTTGTCCATAACATCACAATTAGATCGTCACAATTTTTCCAATGTGTAGTAGTGACTATTCTCTGCTTCCATTTTTGTGAGTACAAGCTTTGTCTGAAGCATTGTCTTTACTTTTCCTTCCTTCTCAATTTGCAAATCATCCAGTCTTGTCATTCGAGTATTCTTGTTTGCAAGATCGATTTCTAATTACCTCTTTTTGTCTTTGCTTAATATATGGTCTACGGGAGCCCCAACCCAACCCACTAGGGCAAACACATTTTTTATTTCTCATTTAAATATCATGAATATTGTGTAGTGTTGATTTGTTGCACACATTTTATTTGATATTGAACAATTGATTTGTACTTCTTTTTTGAAATCCCATGGAGAGATATCTTGGGGGCTCATAAATTTTGTGGTTTCAGACTTCTATTTAAGCATGAAATCTCAAGAAGGATTTTCCTTTACATACCTATGATATGAATGTTGTTGAATCATTTAAAGTTCTCTGAAAAAGGACCACTTTTGCTACCCTGTGTTGTGTTGTTTTGCTTTAGATATGTTGTTGTATCTTGCCATGATATTGGAAGTGGTTTAATAATAGAAACAATTCTTCTTTCTTCTTGATTTAAATTTCTATATTTTGAATATGTGTTTTTCTTGATCCACACTCAATCATTAAGTGTGTGAATGATAAAAACATCTACACATGAGTGACATAATCATTATTTGAGTGAGGAATAGAGGAGAACCACCTCTTTAAAAATGAAGAGGGTATCTTTGGATTCCATAAAGAATACCCTATGAGGTTGTCTCTTCTCCTTAACATGAAAAGAGATCAACAAGGCCTCACTTTCTAGTTGGTTTTTCTCTCATATCGGGTTTCCCAAGATACATTTTGTGTTCATTTGCTTGTTCTGTCATTTTCATATTTCAATTATTTTCATAAACTTGAGCATTAATCTTGTTAGCGCTAGAAGTCAACTCAAGACTGCTATTGAGTTAAGCCTAGAACACCTTGTTCAAAATGTTCAATAGGGGTTTTAAGATGGATAAATCCTTGCTTGGTTTGAAAAGGAATAATTATTGGATCTGTTAAGATCACTTACCTAGGCGCAGCAAGTTCAGTAAATAAAACTAATGGCTAGCAACTTAAGATTTTAGGTGAAGTGATTTGAGAAAAGGGGAAAAACAAAACTGATAAATCCACCAATAACAAATCTTGTTTTTAATGTCCTTATACAGTAGAAGAATAAATATTTATCTAGAAATGATTCCAAATACGATTTAAGGAGAAGAAACACCAATGTGGAAAATATTACTAAAAACCCTTTAAAGCAACCTTCTCAGCACAAAATCATTTGTCATAAGCTCGTATAACATCAGCAAAGTGTTTCAGAAGAAAACATGAATATGATAAACATATAAAGAATACAAACTAACCATTAACTTCATTAGCAGTTGAAGTCCTTACATAGGCAAGATAGATCAAAAAATCTTTAGAAATGCAGTGTCAAGCCAAAACTAGGGATTCAACCCTTTCTTCTTCTATTTCATCAAATATATAGAGTTTTACTTTAGTTTCATACATTTATGATCAGTTTGATATCTAGGGATATCTCAAACTAACTCCTGCAGGCCCTAAGGGAGAATTTCGCCTATATATATTGATACATAGAAAATAGAAAACAGTTACAACTTAGATACTATAATCCAGGCAACAGTTTTACATAAAGTGTTGGATTACTGAGAGGGGGGATGAATCAGTAATAGAGAAATTTAATCCTTTTTAACTATATAATCCAAGTGTTATATCAATGAAGTATTATCATCCAATAACTACAGAGTAAATAAGAAATGAACAAATGAACAAACATACACATACACAGTACACCAGTGTTTTACGTGGAAATCCAAATCAGGAGAAAACCACGAAATGCTTTTGCTTATATGTCTTGAAGAATTACATTCATTGGAAGCACCAACTTCCTTTGTTTTTCAGTTACAACTGGAAGAAGGCTCCAACCCCCTAGTTTCTCAGGCTACAACCTGAGGGAAGCTCCAACTCCCCAATTCTTTGGCTACAACCAGAAGGAGGCTACAACCCCCTATGTTCTCCGGCTACAACCAGAAGGTGGCTACAACCACCTGTCCTTGCCCCGTCCTACCACCCTGAAGTAGAAGTAGAATGATGGAACCACTGTCAACCTGTCACTATGAGATATACCGTTGTAAACTTGTACCAATAAATTTGAACCATGCATCAACCTATACCTCAACCTGTAATCAACATGTACCATAAACAAGTGCATCAACCATGCACCAACCTGTACCAAATAACCTGTAATCAACCTGTACCATAAACAAGTGCATCCAACCATATACCAAGTATGTACCAATCATGTGTCAACTACTCATCAACTATGACTCATGAATATGTACCAACATCATCAACTATACACCTCATGTATGTGCCAACTCATCAACTACTTGTCTCAACCATGTACTCAACATGTACCTCAACC
>ML796856.1:174660-185041 GCA_009831015.1 Picea engelmannii
TTCAACAACAAGAGACTAGCATTTTCATCAAACTTTTCTTTAGTCTCACATGCCTAGTTTTGGATTAGTCAACAACCCTAACTTGAAGTAATCATAACTTTGTACCTGTAATGTATAAAGATCTGAAACTGATATACAATGTTATTCAGTGTGTTTTTATGCAATTCCTCCAGGTGTCACTACTTGGAACCTCTCAGAAAAGGAGTTATAGAAAAAATGGCATACCTTGCTGAATTTTGGCTTATTCTAGAGAGCGACCTTATATAGCGTGTCCCGCACGGAATATTTGTTGAATTGATCTAAAACTATTACACAGCATACTGAAGATTGTACCCTAACCAACACAATTGGTTTCACTAAATTGAGATATGTTATGAATAAGTTATGACATTTTTACCCGAAACACTTGTTTTTGACTAGTTTCAGGACTAGCCACAAACCCTATTTTCCACGAAGTGTAACTCCAAAAATACAATGAACCACAAGCTGAATTTTTTACCATAGATACTTGGATATTTTTTCTCAATGGAATATCAATTTCACGGTCTGAATCATTATAGAAAAAAAATTATAGCAAAAATGGTGAGATGACCTGTAAATAACATACCTTAGAAAGCACCATCAAAAGAATTTATCCTTCCTTGCATTTCGGCCTTCTTTTCTTCACCTTCCCTCGGAATTTTGGCTTAGATATCCTTGGTTACCTCAGACACCTATAGATATTCAATATGCTCAAGTGTGATTAAAATTAGAGAGTCGTGTCTCTTATTTATACTCTCCAAGTAGCTTCCTTAAAAACATCTTCTAGGTCACTTGGCCCCACTTTCCTTATTTTAGGGTTAACCCACTTCTAATTTATCCATTAAATTTATTATTGAAATAATTTATTTTGTATTCACTTTGAATTATAATACACTCATTATTTCACTTTATTATTTACCTTTTAAAATCTCTTAAACCACTTTGACTACTTTGACCTTTTGGGGCTTCTAGATGACATATGAGGGTCCCCCAATTTCGAAAGGCCATAAATCTCAAACCGTGAGGAGTTATGTGACGTTCCACAAACCACCAGAAATTGAATGACATGTACTATCCATATATAATAGTATTATCTGAAAATATATCATAACTCATACCGTTATCCATCAAACAAACTTGGGTCCATTACCTAAACCTGTGGTCTCCAACTTCTCATGGCCATAACTCTCTAACCGTGAGGAGTTATGTGACATTCCACATACCACCATAAATGGAATGACAAGCACTATCCATATAGGATAGTTTACCTGACAAATTCATTGTCCTTCATATCATTATTCCACGATTAAGCATGGGTTCTCTTACTCTGCAAAGCGTCTTCTCGTGAGGGATTTCACCATAAGGGGACCACTTTGGAGTTCATCCATCTTTACTTCTTATCAACCATGACAAGACAATAATGAGTCATCTTTACATCAAACAATATTGGGTCCATTACCCAAACCTTTGTGCTGCAGGGCGTTCTTTAAGGGTTGACATCAATGACAACCAACCTTAATCAACATAAAGATGGGTCTTTTGTTGACTTGATTACACATGGATGGTACACTGCATCCTTCACAAGATCCACCTGATCTTATGTCATCCATTTGATCCTTTGTCATTCACCTGTTTGCAACACTTAACAATAATAGTTGACTGAAATGTATTGCCATCCACCAAAAAGAGGTTGTAACTTGACTTTCAAAAAGGGATCTTATATCCTCTCTTCAGATTCCACAAAATATTACCCTCATCATCTGTTATTCCCATCCCAAAAAATGTGATTTTGTGCTTTCTTCTGCAAAATCAGCTGCTACAGGTGTTCCTCTGGTTTAGAGTGTTGCGGGAACTTCCTGTAGCGCTCCTTTAAAAATCGATCTTAATATCCTCCATGCCTTTTCTTTCCCATACTACAACCAATCATTACTCAAAAAAAGATACTACCTCGAGCTCATGAAAAAAAAAGGATTTTATTCAGCATCCATCATTATAAGTCAAACATTAGATTTTTGCATAAACACTTAGGATCTCAAATTGAAACTTTTCCCTGGAAAACGGATTTAGTTGCCTAAACTAACAGATCCAAGTTGTTACTTCTTGTTTTCTTCATTTCAGAATGAGTTAACATTCTCCTTGGCTTACCATCTTCAGATCTGATCAAAGGATTTGGGCCCTTCTTGCTTTGTTTACTCTGTTTTCTTGCAAAAAACCTGTGTTTTTATTGTAGGAGCCTTTTTATTTGTTGTTAGATCTTCTTTCTTTAGTTTCTTCTTCTCAACTCTACTTTTAGAAACCTTCTTTCTTGTTTATGGCTTTGCATTATGGTTTGTAGGCTCTTCATCAATTACTATGATCTTATCTTTAATTGTAGGGTTATACATGGCTTTAGACTTCAATCTCAATTTGTTTTGGGGCCTAGTACTCCTTTTCCTTACCAAAATTTTATATATATCAACATCATCTTCAGAAGAACTAGAACTAGGAGAAATTGTCTTAGGAATGGGTTTTTTAGCTTGTACAAGGTTTGCAGGTACCTCTATTGTTTCAGGTTTTTTAATTCATTCAATATCATAGGTTTTGCTAACCTTTTACTCTTTCTGATGTAAATTTTATGTGCATGAGGGAAAGGATGCCTACCTCCACCCAGCGTATGAGAAGATCCTTCACCTATTTGCAAACTGGTTGGAGTGTTCTCAACTCCTTCATCTAAAGTCTTCAAACCGATCTTCCTTTTATTTTTCTTTGAAACAACAGGTGGACTTGTGCTTGATGATGCTCCTGGCGTTGGTTCAACAGCTTTATCCATCGACTTTTGGGCAGGAGGATGAACTTCTATTTTAATCCCTGACCGGATCAAGAATCAATCCCATGTCCTATGTCATTTCTCTAGCTCTTCTTTAACAAGTACCTTGATTAACCCTTGATGATAGATACCATGCGGGGAAGACTTGGGATTTTCTTGAATCTTCATGGCCATTTTATTCAAGTCCCTCAAGTAATAATATGGCAAGCTCATCCTTTTAATACCTGACAAATGAAGGAGGAACCGTAGATGAAACAAGAACACATTGGAATAACGTCCTTCACATGTGATAAATTGTTTGATCATCAACAGAGCCTCCATCCATTCATCAACTATCCAATCCCTAGGAATACCCTTGGCCCAATTTGGATCTTTGTGATCTGGTTTCAGGAATTGATTGATATCCCCACCTATGATTAATTTTTTCTTGAACCACTTCTCACCATCAGCAGGGAGATTACAGGCTGATGCTATTGATTATTTTGTGACCTGCATAATCGAATTACCAATCCGAACCCCCTATCCATCAAACCCCTCAGCAAATGCACGAGCTACAACAAAGTGATGACTGTCTAATTTGGTGAAAAACATATACCAGCTAACCTGGTCAAAGATATGTTTGTTTTCTTCATATGCCTCCATGATCTCGGGTCCTTCAGGCTCCTCTATGTTCACATGTCCACTTTTTCACATTCTGTTGTCACGACCAGAAGACTAGATTCCTTGTTTTAGGAGTGGGATACGTCTACTATGTAGAGATATATAAGGGATTTGTTGGCTATAAGGAGGCAATACAAATTTACCAACTATGATTTGAATCTTATAGAAACAAATAAAACGCCAAATTAACAGAACTGTTTTTTGAAAAAACCCCTCTGCGTGACATCCTGGGTAACAGATACAAACAGATGAAAGTATCGCCACCTTTTCATGTTGTGATATGGTTAGGTACTTGATAATCGCCTTGAGTCTTTAATTCTATCAAGTAGAACAATCCACGTCTTCAAATTCCTTCCAACAATACACGTGATGATGAAACATAGGGACAAGTGGAAGTTCCTGTAGCGCCCTGCATAAACTATCCTTTGGCATATTTGGAATGAAAATGACTTGAAAGTCATTATCTAACTTAGTAATGATGAGAAAAAAGTTATGACATGACGTATGACTTCTAATGAAAGGATTTACAACTTTAAATGATGTCATCGGATAGTCCTACAAACATGTGCAAAATTCTTCCTTTCCCTTTTTACATGACTAAGTATTCCTCATTTCTCTGAACATAATACTATTTTGACCCCCTTGATAAGATTTTGAACCCTTAACAACCTAATGATGATAATTTATGGCTTATACAAGAAAAAATTTAAAATGGAGAAAATAAGAGATGAGAGGTGAGGCTTTGAAGAACATAATAGGTGATAACAAAGCTAGCAACAATAAGTTTAGGATCTAAGGAAATAAATTGAATAATAACATAGTTCATACTATTGCAAGATATATTATGATAAACTATGTCAGTGGAATATCCAAGGAAGTTTATAGATCATAGCTCAAGAATAACTTACCCTATGCCCTTTATGGGGTCTGTGGACATTATAAACATTATTATCCAAATCCCTAAGTTCCAAAGGATGAGAGATATGTAGGGCCTCTTAAACCCCAACCCACTTGCTAGGCACTACTCCTCCACAAGAGCTCAAGGTTCTAGGGAACCCATTCTCCCAACTAAACTTAGTGGGTAATGATTAGGAGGCTCTAGCAAACTTGACCTCCGAGTCGTCTCTCAATGTGATCCTATCAAATAGGTCATTTACATTCTTATATTGATTTATATTCAACTCCATATGTGTTCTTGCGCATATGGAATGTTTACGGATTCATCTTTATTTGATGTTTGCAAGGGCCCTCGACCACTGATCCATTGTATAGTGTTTGCCTCTACTTACAATGTTTCTTCATGTGGGGCACTACCCCCTCCCACTGTAGTGAACCAAGCCGGTTCACCAGGTAAATACTCAATGTAGGTAAGACAACAGTTATAATCCATAAAGGATAATATATTAAATAATAATGTATATGAATATGAGATGATGAGATACAATAAGAATGAGAGCCTTATATACCCACGCAGGGGTGCCCTTCCATGAAAAGACGTGACCTTTCATTGGGAAGGTGTCTCTTCATTAACTATTATAATGTATTTATATTTATTATTATATATTATGTTCATAACATTTCCTTCCCCTTAAAAATGTATTGTCCTCAAAGCATATTTATGGAAGACTTATCTCTTGTTCTGGCTTGTAGTATCGTCTCCTTATTCTTTATTCCTGAACTAGTGGTCGTTGAGGAATTGAAACGGTAGGATCTTCTAAGCGTTGCGTATAACCGTCAAATTGTAAGGGAGTCTGCCCTCCTTAAATCGATCTTCTGCACAATGGGGATTTTATGGGGTTCTTGTAGACAATTTGATGTATTTTGACTCACATGATAACTTCTACCTTGAGGATCATTTGTAATGGAGGCAACAATTTTTGATATATTTGTCATTTGTTTCTGTGGATACATTGATTGGTTGAAGTATCGATTTTTATGATTAGAATGTCTATAAGGCATCCTTGCAACCTGATCTTTACTTCGTGTACTTGTAGCTTCTTCTTGATTAACACTTGGAGTCTTCTTCACAGCCCTGGCTTGTTTCTACTTCGACATGTTAAGACCTCTTTACATTAACTGAATCCTTTTGAGTTATAAGGTTGACTGGGTCTGTATTAATTGCTTTAACCACCATTAGGTTTTTTCCATTTGAAGACTTATGTAGTTCCATAGGTTCAGTCATTGTCTCTTTATCTACCAATGATTTCTTATTGATAAGTTGTTCTAACTTGTCCTCTATCGTCTTCTTATCATTCTTTATCTTCTTAATCTGTGTGAGTAAACTTTGATTATGGATTTTTAGGCAACAAATTTATGCATCTTTGTCTATGACTATTTTGTCACACTCCTTTTGGATCTCAAGTATTGATTGTTGTTTATCCGAAAGTAGTATTTTGGAGATCTGATCAAGATCTTTTGATGTAGATATTGAATCTGACTTCACTAAGACGTCATGTAATTTTATTGTTTTCTTCTTGTACGAAAACATTAAAAAAAAAATCTTAAGGTTTAATATTAAGCTACCCAGCGTCTCTAACCAAGTCGAGTCGATGATTATATCAACCTATTTTTCACATATAGTTGTAACATCAAAATTCGATACGAGTTTATAATCTTCGAGTGTCAACGATAAGTCCTTGATGTCATATTTATTGCAAAAAAAAAATCTTTTGTTTCGATTACATTTGTCTTTGGAATTATTAATTGATTCGCCAAATCCATACTTATGTGATTTTTCTTCTTATCTAGGAAAATGTGGATGCTAACTTCTTTTTCTTGAATATTTCCTCTAAATATTAATAATCCGATGCATCCAGTTAGATGATTTTTACCAGAAAATATTTCTTCCTTAAAATCCATTTTTTAATTTAAATTGACCTTATAATTATTATAATATCCCTTTAATAATAAGACTTAAGCTTCTTGACTTAGTAGATATCTTCTTCTAATATTCCTTTATACTCTTTTCAGAAAATAATCCTTGATAATTTTTATTTTGATATATATAGAGTTCAAAAACTTTGAATATTTTCTTATACTTTACCAAAATTAATTTTATATTCACTTAATCTCTTTTTTTTCCTTGGTGAAAAATAATTTAATATTATCTTCACACTTTCCAAAAGAAATCTTTTAGTCCTACTCCTTCTTAACTCATTGAATTTGTGAACTTTTAAAACAACATTTTTTAAATTAAAATTTGTGAATTTTTTATTATATATCTTCCTTTATATTTTTCACCATATATTCTTCATTTCTTAAAATTAATATAAAGTAGAAGTTAATTAATTTTTTTCCTTTATGTTTTGTTTTAACAAAGGTCACGACTTTTTGTTAAACCGTGGCAATTTACCCTTTTACTTCTATGGCAATTGTATGGATTGGTATAATAAATAGTATAGTTAATGCACTTATAATCGTACAAAAAATGTTGTACAAAATAACTTGTGGTTGCACAATTGTAAATAGTGGATATTGATGTACGCACTCGCTTCTGGTAATAATATTTTGTTTTTATTCTTTTATTTTTCTTTATAATAGGAAAAATATATACTCTTTTCTTTTTCCATATATATGTGTGTGTGTGTGTGTGTGTGTGTGTGTGAGTGTGTATTTTTTTTCCTTAAATATATATTCTTTTCTTTTTCCTTATATATATATATATATGTATGTATGTATTTTTTTCCTTAACTTTTTCTTTTCTTTTCTTTTTTCTTTAAGGAAATGAAAATTTCTTGTTCCAAAAATTATTATACTTGAATTTTCACGATAGAGATATGTAATTCTTGTATTGAAGTAAGAGAAAGTGAATTTACCGAAAAATGTGTGGTAGTTTAAATCATTCTTTTACACTTTCTTTCTTTTCAATATTCTTGTCAATGCAAGGTGGAAGGAATCTCTTTAATTTTTTTTTGTTTTTTACTTATTTTTTTAATTTTTGGGTAATATTTTATTTTTCTTCAATATTGAATTCTGCAGTGGAAATTTTAGACTTCAAATGGCCAAGGGCCAATTATGGTTAAGGACCAAAAAATTTAGAGAAAATTTGTTTGTGGCCAAAAGTTGGATCGAGATGAAGCTCTGATACCATTGTGGTGAACCAAGCCGGTTCACCGGGTAAATACCCAATGTAGGTAAGACAACAAGTTATAATCCACAAAGGATAATATATTAAATAATAGTGTATATGAATATGAGATGATGAGATACAATAAGAATGAGGGCCTTATATACCCACGCAGGGGTGCCCTTCCATGAAGAGACGTGACCTTTCATTGGGAAGGTGTCTCTTCATTCATTATTCATTAACTATTATAATGTATTTATATTTATTATTATATATTATGTTAATAATACCCACCTAAGACACATTCTGTTGTATCCAACAATGTTTGTTTAACAACTAAGGAATAATTTATTCCCTCTCTATTGTTGTGACTGCCGCTAAGACAGAATCAATAATCCAATGTCCCCTTGCCATAGTATAAAACATCTACTTAGGATATATATATATATATATATATATATATATATTCATTCACTAGGTATAGTTGACACCCATGTCATGGACACACTCATCGTTTCAATTTTAACCATTGGTTTACCTATTTAGTACCTTCCCTACCAATTCAACTTACTTATTAAAACACCCATTAGTTCAGTGTTCACTCTCATCCCACCTTCTAGAGAAATCTTTCTTAGTACCTTAGAAACACATAAGAAAACAATTTAGTTAGATAATAAGAGTCATATAGATCACCACCAGATCATTGGGGGAAATCCCACACCTGGTATGGTCCTCCTCCACTTAAGTTGTAATCGACAGTCTACACTCAACACTCTCATCCTTGTTCCTTGTGTGATAAAATGGGTCATCCTACTCACCATTTCCCTCCACTTTTGGAGCTATGCGAGGTAGTTTTTACCTACTAGTCCACCTAGGAGGTACTAGCCCCTCCAAACCCACCTCAAGTAGCCTCCTTTTGAACCAATCACCATTGCTCCATTTTGAATATTGTTGGCAATTACACCTATGAGTGTTCATATTTTCCATCCCTTCATCACTCCCTTGTAGTCATCCACCAACTAGTCCCTCCACACTATCACTTGATTTTGCACTCTCCTTTTATGAAGCCACCTGAGACACCACTGGTCTCGGTGCCAGCCATTTCTCCTCGAACCGAACATCACTACCCTTCATATCTATGACTTGACATCATTTATTCTCATCACAGATCCCAACAGTGAGATTCCATTGGTCTCCAAATTTTCGACTACCAATCTCACCTGTTAAGCAAATTTTCATCCCATTGACAAGTACTCCATATACTTAAAACTTTTACTTATTTTATTTTTGGCATTTTTATCTTATATACCCTATTTTGCTGACACCTTGCATCTTTCTTTCTCCATGTTTTCCATATATACCCTATTTTGCTGACACCTTGCATCTTTCTTTCTCCATGTTTTCCATATGGTTTTTGACACCCATTGTCACATCGACTTTGTTGATGATGCTAATTATTGAACCTAAAATCTTGCATCGACTACATGTACCATTTACTATAATGTCTAATGTCTTGGTGGCATAACCAACAATTGAATTAAATATGTTACCATGATTAGGTTACTTGTCGACATAATTATTCTTCATATTCATTACTCCACTTAGATTCCCAATTATTGATGGCTTAGTTGAACCATTTCTATAATGTATGCTAACCTCACCTTTTTAAGAAATATATGTAGGTTATTTTCTTGTTACACCAATTTGAAATCATTGCATTCACTCATCTTCCTATAAGTCTTAACACATATATAGATAGTTTGGTGAATCAAATCCTAGATTGACACATTTCCCATTAACCACAATCACGAAAGGAAAAATGTAAACAACACAAATCATTTACATTTACCATCATCCATAGAAATGACACATCATATAGATCGCAAGTTGAAATACTACAATATATATTATAGTAATAAGATTTTGTACATATGAAAGTTTGTGTCTCAAAGATATACACGATCTTGATATACGAAAATGGGGGAATCCATCCAACTAACTCAAAACAAAAAGAGATATGGCCAGCCTCTAAGCCAAGAGCAACCTTATAATAGGTTTATCATGGGCCATGTCATGCATGTGCTACCTTATAGGATTTGTACTATATGCTAAACAAATATTGTATCGAATTTATGTACGTGTTATTTTTTTTTGTTTTAATAAGTTTTTTTAATTGCACAATTTGTTCATATTTATTTCTTTATGTTGATTTTGATTTTAATTATATGAGAAAATAATATTTTTAAATATTTTTATTTTTAAATAATTAATTTTTTTAAGTAAATTAATTTATTATGATGAATTAAGAAAAAATAAATTTAAAAATTTCTTATTAAATCAATTGAAATGATTTAAAGATAAAAATTGATTATTTAGTTAATAAAAATATTTATTAATTAATTTAAAAATACTTGGGAATTGATGGGGTTGAAATCTCCCATTTATTTTTTCATCCATATAATTTTATGTGATTATCTTTTCACCTTAATTAATACCAAACAAATCACCCTAAAAATTATTATTTGGATGTTATTCGGAAGCATTCTAGACTACTAATCATATCTTGATTGGTCATTAATAATGTTGTAGTTGCAACCTAATTAAGGAAATAATTATGACATATTGTAAGATGTCTAACTAAAAATTTATATATATGTTTTAGTTAATGTATAATGTTTATGATTTATGACATTTGAATGAATACAATATTAGGATATTTGACGTTTCCCTTGTTACAAATGTGGAAGTATTCTATGATGTTTTTTCAATTGTAAATAAAAAGTGTTATTTTACAACTCAAAGTACCACTGAGATAGCCACCTAATCAA
>ML796856.1:185072-219827 GCA_009831015.1 Picea engelmannii
AAAAAAAAAAAAAAAAAAAATGCTAAAAATATGAGAAATTCGCAAATGAACTTTTGATGACAAATTGGGTTCTAATTTAGGTGGTATTCTTTGAAACTCTATATTGAACATAAAAACTAAAATATCAATGTTGTGGAGAGAATCAAAAGGTTACATAAAGGAAAAACAACATATTTACAAAAAGAAAAATATTGTACATACAAAAGAACATCATATCTAAAAAAAAAATATTGTACTTAAAAGATTATGACAAAAAAACATAATTTTCTTTATAAAACAAACTATGTTTAAAAATTAATATGTTTAACAACACTATCTATTGGGCTATAAAATGTATGCTAAATGTTGAAATACATTACTCAAAAATATGCATGCAAATATAAAAACAATTTATTAAATCATACTAGACAAGTTTGATTGAAAGCATTGTGTAGCCTGAAAGGACATTGGCATTATGATGGATAATAAATATACAAACTTGCAATTAAGTTTCTCTCTCAACCATGGATTTAGTTATGCTCAAACCCATTAACAAAGTTCCAATACAATTAGCATATGGTTTAGTGTAATGGATGGATCTCTACACCAACTTTGAAGATCTTTATTGGAATTATATGTAAGACTAAAAAAAAATTGAAAAGTCTATATTAATTCATTTTTCTTTTTTAAAGAAAAAAAAAACCCTTTCACACTAAAAAACCCACTCGACACCTTTATATGGAAGTGGATACTAGTGGCTATAAATATTTGACAGTTAACAACATCCATAACTTTATGTTTGCAACTCCCATCCCATAAAAGGAATATGAAGGTCACTTCCTTCACAATAGACTGAAAGAACTTATCAACAAAATCACCGCCCCCAATTCTTCATAATTATAGATTCATCTTTTAATTTCCATATAAGAAAATGATCACAAAGCTCATCTCCTTCACACTAGAATGAAAGAAATAGCTTGAAATAGTTGGTATTAGATGAATCCTACAAGTTGAATTCTTCATTTTTATGCCAAAAAGAAAGTTACACTAAGAGATATAAACGGAGGAATTACTATGTAGAGGAAATACTTTGAGCTTGTCTTTCGATATTCAATTTTGTTTCCATACTCTCTAAAGCCATATTTTTCTTGTTCAAATTCTAGTAAGATCTTTCCCTCACCATTGTAGACCAAACAAGGTCAAAATGAGACTTTACTTCTTTGAATATTGGTTGAAGAATTGGATGAGAGAAAACTATGCAGGGTAGACATACAAACCCTATAGCATGTCTCGATCTTTATTGTTGACAAAGCGTCCTCAAACACGTAATTTTATTGATAAGGAAAAATCGATTACAATCTGAAGTGAGAACTCATAATCTACTCCTTAACCTCACTTGAAGAAGGAGCTAGTTTATATAGCTCAACTCTAAACTAAAATCTAGGAGAACAACCAATCACATAATCACATGAGTATGATAGGTGTCCTTTACCTAGAAGCTAAGTGTCTTTATCCTAACAAACTAGAATAAACTAATTTCTAAAAACATTTATACTAGAAAATACTTAGACTATAGAATTTTAGGATTATGAGGCTAACAATCCCCCCTTTAATCTGAAAGTTCACTTTTACAAATACCAAGTTCATCTCTAAACTTAGTGAACTTTATTCTACCAAGAGGTTTGGTAAAAATATTTGAAGTTTGATCTTCAGAGGGACAGAATTGAGGCTTGATGATGTCTTTGATGATGAGTGATTTGATGAAGTGGTATTTGGTGTAAACATGTTTAGTCTTTGAATGAAATACTATATTCTTGGCCATCTTTATTGTTGATTGACTGTCAATCAATAAGGTAGTTGGTGATTTCTGAGTTTCGCCAAGATCCTGTAAAATTCTGCATAGCCATACAATCTCACATGTTGCTTCCCAAGCTAATATGTACTTTGCCTCTACTGAAGAATTAGCAATTGTTGTCTTCTTTTTGCAATTCCAAGATATTGTCGTTGAACCCATATTCATTAAATAACTTGAAGTGGATGTTCTATCATCAATGTCACCTGCAAAATCAACATTTGAATATCCAACAAGTGTAAAAAATTTGTTCCTTTTGTAGAGAAGACCAAAGTCTTTTGTACCTTGAATGTATCTTAGTACCATTTTTGCTGAATTCCAGTGACTTTCCCTTGGTTCCTGCATAAACCTTGAAAGTATACTGACTAAATATGACAAATTTGGTCAAGTATTTTTCAAATAAATGAGACTTCCAACCAATTGTCTGTACTTTGTATTGTTTACCAATTCCCCCCCTTCAAATTTTGAAAGTTTCAGTTTCTACTCCATGGGGGTAAGAGAAGGTTTGCAATCTTCCATGCCAAATTTCTTTAACAATTCAGTGGCATACTTAGTTTGACTAAGGAATATTTGGTTAGGATGTTGGGTTACTTCAACTCCAAGATAATAATGAAGTTTCCCTAAATCAGTCATTTTGAACCATGCTATAAGTTCTTCCTTAACCTATTTGATGTGTGCTTCATTATTTCATGTTATGATTAAGTCATCAACATAGAGTACAAGTATCACCATGTGCTTATCTTGCATTCGAAAATACAATGTATCATCTTATTCACTTCGTTGAAAACCCACCTTTCGTAGGTACTCATTCATTTTTTCATACCAAGCTCGAGGAGCTTGTTTCAAGCCATATAAATCCTTCACAAGTTTGAAAACTTTATGTTCTTTACCTTTAGCTTCAAAACCTTATGGTTGAGTCATGAAAATATCATCCTTTAGATCTCCATTCAGGAAGTCACTTTTGACATCCATTTGATGTAATTTCCAACCATTATGTGCATCCAAATTGATAACCATTCTGATAGTATTCCATTTAGTTGTGGGTGCAAAAGTTTCTTCATAATCAATTCCTTCCTGTTGAGAAAAACCTTTAGCAACAATTCTTGCTTTGTACTTGTCAATTTTACCATCGGGCTTGTACTTTACTAGATAAACCCATTTACAACCAATGGGCTTAACATCATGTGAACAATCAACTAAGTTCCAAGTCCTATTTGCAAGTACCGAATCATATTCATTAATCATTGCTTCCTGCCATTCTTTATGTCCAACTGCTTCAACAAAAGAAGTAGGTTCAGTGGAAGCATGAGCAAAATTAGCTTCTGCTCTTGAAGATCCCCTAGTTCTTGTTTTGTTCATTTCATCTGAATGAACATCTTTGAGAAGTTGTTCAACCCACTTTGGCTTCTTATGTTGAGGGGATTGAGGATTTGAATCACCATTATTGTTGAAAAGAGGATTTTCAAAAAATGAGGCTCTTCTTTCATCTGAAATATCTGAGGTTGGAGAAGATTCTTTTGAAGATTCAGTATCAAAAGAGTCTTTTGTAGTTTCATTATCGAATGAATCAGAAGAACTGTTTGATAAAGGGATGTCTTGTGGAGAAACAATGTCTTTTTCAAACCAAAATATTTTCTTTGACTTGTTCAACTTACCTTTACCTTTAGTGTTTTTCTTCTCTAAATGACTAAGGAGATGATTAATCTCATCTAAACTGTTACTTTCAGTTTCATCAAAAATTACATCTCTACTGACAATGAATTTTCCATCTGAAAGCAACTTATACCCTTTATTTTCATCAAAGTATCCAATGAAGGTACACTTCATACTTTGGGTTTCTAATTTAGTCCTCTTTTCCTTAGGAACTAAATCATAACATGTTGAGAAAAAAACCCTAAGATGATTTACTTTGGGTTTAAAACCATACCAAGCTTCATAAGGAGTTTGTCCATCTAAAGTTGATGTAGGTGATCGATTTCTGAGATTAACTACAGTATGGACTGCTTCAGCCCAATATTTTGTGCTCAACCCTTTAAACTGCATCATAGAACTTTCCATTCCCATGAGAGTTCTGTTCATCCTTTTAGTAAATCCATTCTGTTGTGGAGTATAGGAATTTGTCAGTTTCCTCTTAATTCCATTGTTTCGACAATAATCATTGAATTTAGTTTGTGGTGTCCCCAGCCACCAACATGTTGGGCAACATCACTTCCTGGACGTCTCTCTTAGCTCTGATACCAATTTGTGACATCCTCGGCCTTAAACCAACATGCCATACCATGCCACCGAATAACTTTCACGCTATGATACCATAGATATTTATAAACATATCTATCTAATGCAATCTAAACAATTATAGCATTATGTTCATAAACTTATTCATGCGAAAACAACATTAAAACATGCATACAATATTTATAGACAATTCTAATAACATTGTAACTTCATTCCAAGATACACATCATACAGAGAAAAAATATTTGGTACTTATCTTTTAACAGATGACCGCCAACTGCGTGCAGACCTCCCATGAACTTCCCAGCCTTAGACCACGCTACTCATCACGCTCAACAGTGGGTCACCCCCGAGATGGGACTAAAATCCACCAGGAAAGGGATTCCTAGGCTTGGCAAGGACAGCAGGAAAGTCACACAGATCGACAGGAAGGATTTTCTCCCAGGAGCCAGCTCACACAAACAGCTTACAGCCTCTCATTCCCCACATGTTTTTCCCACCCCAGGAAGTGTGCCCCTTCTCTACTCAACAGTCCTTCGGCTTCCCCACTTCCCTTACAAGGCTTCAGCAATAGGTTGGACAGGAATTTTTAGAGCACTATAACTGTCGTTGGGCTCCTTCTGGGAAATCACTTCCCTGACAACCTCTCTCACCTGGAGAGAGTTGCTTACATGCCTGAAAACCTGCTTCTTCAGTCCACGGGCCTGACAACCCGCCTCTTCAAACCATAGGCCTAACAACCTACTTCTGCAATCCAGCTCCTAAGTCAATTCAAGTAAGGGTGATGGAAACAGCAAGGCTTGGTATAGAACAGATGATGGTAGCAAGCCACACTCGGACAAGGAACTGCCTAGTAGCAACAACAAATCCTTGAGGCACAGTACGGTCTCAAGCAAAGTATAGGTGTGTTGTACTTCACAGAAAAAGTATGGGATAGCTCAAGTGCATGTCGGTTCTAGAGGTGTGTGATAGATGCAGAGGTCGACGATGAAGGCAATGGCGCATTGCGTGAATCAGTGGTTATGGCAGACTTGTGAGAATCGTGGGGGTCGCGAGAATGGTGAGGGAATGCAAGACTGGCGAGGGAACCCCCAACAAGCTAACCTTCCTAGCTATAAACTGCATGTGCCTAGGTTGACACATGTCTTACTGAAGCTGCATGAGCTCCACTTCACACTCGTTCCCTTTTCCCAGAAACTTAGGACAACCTAGATTATGTCAAACCTTAGCCTTTAGGAATTAATAACATAATATTATCCCTTTAGAGGTAATCCCTCTAGCTTATCCCCTATTCCCCCCTTTCCTTACCCTACCTAGTGGAGCTTAGTCCTCCATAACTCTTTCTTCGTGGTCGGTCTACATGCAGCAGTGTAATTTTATTAATAATGTGTGTATTTACATATACAAAATCAGTCTCTTCGGCCTAATAAACATATAAGTCTTCCAGCTTATAAACACTTGGCTCACCAGCCTATAAACCAATTACAATTCAGCAAGGGCTTGGCCTTGGGGTGTTACAATCCCCTCCCCTTATTTTTGCACTGTCCTCAGTGCAACTTATTTACACAACAACAACAAGATTTCCAAAATCTTCAAAAAGATGTGGGTCCTATGCCCGCATAGCATCTTCATGCTCCCATGTTGTGTCCTCGGGACTGTACTAGGTCCACTGGAATTTTACAAGCCCTATGGCTCGATTCCAGAGATGCTTGCTTTTCCAGTCCAGTATGCACACCAGATGCACCTGAAAAACACTTTCTTGCTCCACCTAAATCACATTTCAATCAATAACATGATTAGCATCAGGTATATATTTCTTAAGCAATGAGACATGAAATGCATTATGTATAGACATAGATGCAGGCAACGCAAGCATATAAGCTACTGGACCAATCCTCTCTAGGATTTCAAATGACCCACAATATATGGCTGCCAACTTTGAACAATTTCCCAACTTCATGGAGCTTTTTTTGGCCTTCACTTTCAAGAATACATGATCACCCACTTTAAACTCCCTGTGGGTTCTACCTTTGTCTGTATATATTTTATGCATGTCTTGGGAAGCCTTCAAATTATGTCTAATCTTCAACATTTTCTCTTCCATTTCCTTGAGCAACTCTGGCCCAACCACTGCCCTATCAGCTGGGTTGTCCCAACTTACTGGGCTGTTGCACTTTCTGCCATAAAGTGCTTCAAACGGGCTCATCTTTAGTGATGCTTGATACCCATTTTTGTAGGAAAATTCTACCAAGTGTAGATAATATTCCCATTTATATGGTTTGTCCATCACATACATCCTTAGCATATCCTCTATCACTTGGTTCACCCTTTTTTTTTCCCTTTCGACTCAGGATGATATGATGTGCTGAAGTTTAGATTTGTTCTGAACCCCTTGAATAACCCCTTCCAAAACTTTGAGGTAAACTTTGGGTCTCTGTCATGCACAATTGTCTTGGGTATGCCATGCAATCGTGCTACTTCCCTCATATAAATATCAGCAATGTTAGCTGCCTTGTGAGTAGCCTTCATAGGAATGAAATGGGCAGCTTTAGTAAGCTTGTCCACCACCATCATGATTGCATCATGTTGCTTGCTTGTTCTGGGGAATCCTGTGATGAAATCCATTGTTACAACTTCCCATTTCCACTCAGGAATGGATAATGGTTGTAGAAAAACAATCGGGTGTCTATGGTCAGTCTTTACCTTTTGACATTCCAAGCATTTGGCAATAAAATCAGCAACTTCCTTCTTCACGCCTGGCCAATAATATTGGCTCTTGACTGCTAAAATTGTTTTATGATATCCTTGGTGTCCTGCATAAGGTACATTGTGCATTTATTTTAAAATCGCACTCCTCAATTCAGGAGAATTGGGTACATAAACTTTGTTTCTGAACAAGAGAATTCCACCAATTCCCAATTCATAATCTTCAACTTCCTGCTGCAATTTTTTTACCAATTCTATATATTGCAAATCTGATTTTGTAGCCTCCACAATTATGTCTATCAAATCTGGTTGGTACATTCTAATGCTTGTAGCATGCAACTCATGCACTCTTTTGTTGAGTGCATCAGCCACTTTGTTCTCTTTCCCCTTGATATGCTTTATATCAAAGCCATATTCATTGAGAAATTCTAACCATCTGCTTTGTCTGGCATTTAGAGTTGGTTGATCAAATAAATATTTCAGACTATTATGGTATGTCCTTAGCTCAAACCTCTTCCCCATGAGGTAATGCCTCCACTTCCTCAAGGCATGCACTATGGCTGCCAACTCCAAATCATGGGTGGCATAGTGCCTTTCATGCTTCTTCAACTTCCTTGATTCACAACATACAACAAACCCATTTTGACTGAGGACTCCACCAAGTCCTTCTTTACATGCATCTGTGCATACAATGAAGTCTTCATTTGGATATGCAATCCTTAAAATTGGAGCACTGGTTAACATCTGCTTCAATTGTTGGAAGCTTCTTTCACATTCTTCTGTCCATTGAAACTTCCTCCCCTTCCTTTGCAAGGAAGTGATGGGATGAGCTATTCTTGAAAACCCTACAATGAACCTTATGTAGTAGCCAACAAGGCCCATGAATGATCTGACCTCTTTCACATTCTTAGGTGTTGTCCACCCTTTAATGGATTCTATCTTTTCAGGGTCCACTGCTATCCCATCCTCAAATACGATATGCCCCAAATAGTGAATTTTGTTTTGATAAAATGAGCACTTGCTCAATTTGGCATAAAGTTGATGCTCTCTTAGCACTTGCAACACCATCCTCAGATGATGCTCATGCTCTTCTTTTGACTTGGAATATACAAGGATGTCACCTAAAAAGACAATGACAAACTTGTCTAAATATTCTTGGAAAACACCACTCATTAAGCACATGAAAACAATCGGTGCATTTGATAACCCAAATGGCACCACTGTGAACTCATAATGACCATACCTTGTCCTGAAGGTGGTCTTGTTGATGTCTTCCTCTTTAATCCTTACCTGATGGTATCTTGACCTGAGATCTATCTTCTAAAATATCCTTGCATCCTTCAACTGATTGAAGAGATCATGAATCCTTGGTAAAGGATACTTGTTCTTTATAGTCACTTTATTCAACTATCTGAAATCGATGCACAATCTCAATGTCCCACATTGCTTCTTCACAAACAAGACTGGGGAACCCCAAGGTGACACACTTGGGTATATATACCCCTTCTTCAGAAGTTCTTCAAGATGCATTTTCAACTCCTTTAGCTCTGGTGTACTCATTTTGTAAGGAGTCTTTGACACTGGAGCTGCTCCAGGAATCAAATTTATAGAGAAATCAATATCTCTCTTTGGGGGTAGTCCTGGTACCTCCTTGAACACATCTTCAAAATCTTTCAGTACTGCATGATCCACCATATTTTGCACCTTATCCTTATGGGCTACAAATATATGACATCCCTTCCTGTATCACTTTTTCAACTACATTGCTGAAATTTATCTGATAGTCACTGCCCTAGGAATTCCCTGCACTTTCCTTAGGTTCCCTTCCTCATCCAGGCAAGTAAATTCCTTTTTATGACAGTCTAGTATAGCATGATGTTGGTCCAACCAATCCATCCCAATTAGACAGACATAGGAACCTAAAGGAAAGATGTTCAAATATGCTCGTGTGCTCAGAGCATTCATGTCCATAAGACATGACTTAACCATCTCATTAACTTTTCTTTTGGCTCTGGTAGCCAGCTGCACCAACCAAGATTTTCCATGCTTCTTTCTTGGAAAATGCAAACTTTCCACCATCTTAGGATCTCTATAACTATGACTAGCTCCTAAATCAATTAAAATAATAATGGTTTGGTTGTGGATCATACCTTCCACTGCAATCATATGTGACCGATACCCTGTTTTCTTGTTGTATAGGGTTGCATAGATCCTAGGTACACTTTTGCCCATGTCCTCCATTATTTCAGCTCGTTGAACATTGTGAACAGCTCTCACTTTGTCACTTCTATGAGGACAATCTCTAAACATATGATATCCTTTACAACCCCAACATTGAATATGTGGCTACCTTGGCCTTTGACCACCTGTCTCAATCATTCTGGGTTCTCTAGAAGTTGGTTGTCCCTGAGGATTATTTCTGAAGAATGGTGGTGTAGTTCCCTTCTTCCTCTAATCCATCTTGAATTTCTTCTTGTCTTCCCAAGCTTTTTGGAAAGTTGGCCTTGATTTTTGTTGATCATATAGGCACTTAGCTCACCTTATGGTTTCCTCCAATGCTTTGGGATCATCATATTGTATTTTGTCACTGATGAATGATGGAAAACCACTCAAATACCTCTGAATCTTAACTGTCTCATCCTTGATGAAAGAAACATACTTCAACAATTCTAAAAACCTTCTGTCAAATTCATATATTGACATATTCCCAAGCTTGAGTTCAAAGAACTATTTCATTTTCTTGTCATAGTATCTCTTAGTCAAGTATTTATTTTCGAAATACTTCTTAAATTCCCTCCAAGTAACATTTTTCTCTTTAATGTGATGTACCTACACAAGTTGATCCCACCACATGGATGCCTTTCCTTTGAGTTGATAGATGGAAATTCTTCCTTCTGCGTGAGAAAAATAATTATGCAATTGAAAATACTTTCTCATGCCCAGCAGCCATGTCTCTGCATCTTCATCCTTCTTGTGCTCACCATCAAATGTAGGAGGTTTGATTTTCTTCATTTCTCCTCATAGCTCATCCACCCCATACCTCTTATGCTTCCTGATAGGGGATGGACTTGAGTTGATGTGCGCTCTCTTATTGGAGTGCCTCGAGGAGTGACGACGATGTATGCTAACACTTCTTGTTCTTATTTTCTCATCGGGAGACCTATGACTTCCTGATTTTCTTGAGCCACTCTCCTTCTCCAATTTATTTTCTATTCTTTCCAAGCTCTGCATCAACTTCATGTTGAAGTCTTCTTGTTTCTCCTTAGCCTTCTTAAAATCCTTTCATTATCAGCCTAGTGACTTTGGACGTCTTTTTGCAAATTTTTGATGATTTTCATCGTGCTCACTTCCTTATCTATCTCTTCTCCATGCCCATTGGAGTTCGTTCCTTCATTTCCCAAATGGACATCCATTCCTCTAGCTTCGTTCTATGAACTATAAGCATCCTATGCCTCCTCCATTTCTCTGCACCGTGGAACAATTTGGTTTGGTTCTGTCAATTGTTAACTGTACAAAATGTGCAGTCAACCGAAATTTTGTCAGGTTACTTGACTTAATAATTTTCCAGAATAAACTAATCTGATTCAACAAAAACTATATCAAATTCCATTTTCAGCGGGTCTTGGTCGTTCAAGAACCCCTTGGGCTTCTATATCTAAGCCCAATTCTGTTCTGCAATAGTTTTTGGGCGCTAGCCCCTTTTCTTCAACCCTTGGTTCGCATGTGACCGTGGTTGTGACCCAGTGCTAATGATTTGGGTGCTTATCTAGAGCCTTGAAACTTCGGGCTCTGGAGCTCTGGAGGTTTCACCTTTTTCACGCATCCCAAACATCACAGAACAACGAGCTGTCAAACGCAAAGCAAGCGAAAACGGAAAGAAAGGCTATTTTGGGAAAGAAGGCATACACGAGGGAAGCGGCAGCTGGAAGGAAGAGCAACACACGCTCATGCATGGAAGACCTAACAATGTTAGGGTTAGGTTTTTTGCAAAACATTGTAATGGTTGGCGAGCCAGAAACGTATAAATATAGATACCTAGATCTCATAGAGAGAGACCAGAGTCAGACGGGATATAGAGAGTCTAGAGGAGGAGTCATGTTTTGATAGCTAGTTGTAATATTTTTCTATACGACCTAATTTTGTAAGTTTTTGAGCTGGAGATCAGTAAGGAGGGTGGATCTTGAGGGTTAGATCGCAGGTTGAGGAGCCTGGTGCCATCTAGTCCGCCTCACAATAGATCTCGACCCGACTGAGAGGAGTTGTAAAGCACGTGGAGTTGTAGTTTTGGAACTGCTATAATAAAACAGCTTGAGAGCCAGATCTTTGTGGATGTAGCCTAGGAGGGGGTGAACCATGATAAAACTATGTTATGTGATTGAATGCATGTGTTTCTTTACTGTCTTCAATAGTTCTTGATATATTAAATGAGTGAGTTGATTAGATTCCATGCATAATCATGAATGACAGTTTATTGCGTTAATAAATTAAAATAGAACTCTCAGCGCACATTTCTCAGATCTCCACTCAATCCTGGGCTGCAAACACATGAGTATTGCAGCCACCCATTAAGACTATCTCGGGTGAGACAACGCAGTGCACTCTTTGTGTTGCGTTGCCTTCTGGTTTACCAGGAGGGCCGATAGTTGTAGAGGCTTTGTTGGAACCCCAAGTAGACATGAACCCTGGGTCACTCAAGATAAATATATAAACTTAGACAAATAGATAAATAACCAACAAATGGTTTTGTTGTCATTGGTTGGAACAGTATAGGATTGAGAAGATGGGATCTATTGAGAACTTGTAAGATTTGCGGAAGACGGTTCAAGAGAATGCAGAATTGGACGATAAGAAGGTGAAAAGAATGAGCCGCTAGAAGGGGATGTTGAGACTGTGGAATCCCACAAAAGCCGAGATCAAAAGTTGGTTGAAGACAAAAGAGATGGATTTTGCATAAAAAGATAACATAAACCCTAGAGTAGCACCGCACAAATATCTTGAGAAATATGTGTTTACTGATTTGCATGAAGTCTTTTTCTGTGATTTTCCACACTTATTGCAGTAGTGGATATTAAGGTTGAAGGATAACCACGAACACAAATTGGATCTGATAGTTAGAGTGGACCTCAGTATAGATTGAGCAATTACAGCAGGTGAACAACAAATTCACCCGCGTAGTAGATTTTTGGCTCGACAATATTGTAGCAGGCTTTATAACAGAGTTTGTAGTAGATACAGCGAAGTCCTACAATGCAACGGAGCAAGAGTTTCTACGTGGAACTCGAGGAAGGTATATTAGATCATTGTATACTTCTATTAAGATATTGCTATACAAAAAAGGGCTAATGACGATGGAGTCAGACAGCTAAACTTCCCTGCGTGCATGGGGGAAGGGGGAAGCACTGACAAAAAGAGGAGAAATGGAAGGAGAAATGGAAGGAGAAATGGAAGGAGGAATGGATAAGGGAAAGAAGGAGGAACCCTTGGACCCAATCATGATGGACGATGACCAGATCAAGAAGATCATGGCGACAGTTGGAAAAAAACGCAGTGGAGTACCCTACCAATACAAGGTGAATACAAAGAAGAGAGTCGTAGCTGCGAGGGAAGGTTTAGTGAGTGATGAAGAAGAGGTAGAGGATCTTCGGGCTGTGGGGAAAATTGAGGAAATCATGCGCGCAACATATGAGAGGAAAGACGAGAGGTCCAAGAGCATGAAGAGAAGGCAGCAATCCTATCCATATTAATGTCAGTACACAAAGACAACACCACCATTTAGACAACCGAATTTCGGGAGAAGAAATACAGCAGGAAGTACATCTACACAAGGAACAACAACTGGAGGAGCCAGTTCAGGAAGCACTAGTCAAGTATCTACACCGCGTGGAGGTAGTAGTTTAGCGTTCAAGATGGCATGACATGATCCCACCATCAGGTTACAAAAATTCAAAGGAAAAGCATCACAGGACCCGGAAAAACATTTGTTCATCTGTGAGAAGATCTGGGAAGAAAAACAGATCACAGACGAAGATACTAAACTTGCATAGCTATCGATTACACTAAGGTATCGTACACTAGATTGGTATATGAGTTTAGCTATAAACAATCCACCAGGGACAACCAAAACGATTGCGAACATCAAGAAATTGTTGATAAATGAGTTCCAGAATCCAAGTTCAGAAGATCAGTGCATGAACGAGATGATAGAAATTAGACAGAAACCAAGATAATCTGTATGGGATATTGACTAGAGATCCAAGCGACTAAAAGGAAAGTTGAAATATCTCATGATTGATATGCATAACATGCACATGTTCGTCAATTCACTGCTACCACACTTAAAATACCCATTGCGACAATAGAAGTTTCAGACACAGGCAGAGGCTCTGCAGGCCGCCCTGCAACTGCAAGAAATACAATATTAGCAGACGGATCCAACCAGCAAAGAACTGAAGGAGGATTTGAATAACTTAACGTTCCAGCTAAACCAGAACAAAAGTAAGGAAAAACGAGAATTCGTTTGGTGTACCACATGCAGGATGGAAGGACACCACAAGAATGAATGTCCAACATTCGCGCACTATATAGCAGCAGGAATGTCAAATCTGTTACCAATAGGAGGACTATGGAGAGAAATCTGTAAGAAACCAGGCCATTATCCATATTACTGCCCAATGATGCAGAAATACTAGACAGTCCCAAAGAGTTCATATTGCAACTTTTGCAAGTTAGTGGGCCAGGATGACAAAGATTGTAGAACTATGGATTTGATGTGAGAGAGGACATCAGATGCATATAGGGTGTCGGCAAAAATGATGACTGGGAAATTTGAACTACAATTTAACCAAGTTCCAGCCCCATACAATACTATGCAACCGGAGTATAATACTGTGCAACAACCATACAATAACTCACAACCACAGTACAACACAGCGCAACCTCGGTACAATATAGCGCAGTACAATCAGGTGCCTCAGTATAACGCACTAAGAGGAGATCGAAGTAGCTATAGAGGTGGAGGACGAGCAAGAGGAGGATTTGGAAGAGGTAGAGGACCAGTGGTATGTCATAATTTTCAACAACCGAGACATTATGCAAGGGAATGTCCACTTCCACCAGCAGCTTGTATGTATTTTCGAGCATCGGATCATGACACGTAAGAATGTCCTACATTACTAGGGAATATCCAGGAAAAGAGGAATCAAAACAACCAGAATGTTCAATGGATTCTAACTGAAGCAAGGGATGAAGGACAGAACATCAACATAGTTACACATAGAGGAGCTAAAACAAGAAACAGCACGGCCCGACAAGAGCCAGTACAACACCAATGGGTGAAGAAGAATCTCGAACCAAGGAGACAGTTCAACGCATAGAATGAGAAGGAAATATTTCAACAAGCCAGACAAGAATTCATGAAGCAAGACATTATGTTGACTTCGACTACACAACAAAGCAAGGGAGAGCCAGAGTATGAGATGCCTCCATCGTTGGATCATACCAAATAAATGCAACCCCTGGGACAAGTAAGTACAATCAAAGGCTTTTTACAATCATGTGTAAAACTATTGAATGATCCATCTGTTGTCAACATATTGCAAAATATATTAGAAAAATGTAGCATAGAAACAAAAGGAAAACTAGAACAAAAAACATTCAATCACCTACATACAAGAAGAAGAACAAGTAGGGAGTTTAGGATGAATGCCAACATCGGAGATTTCAACATGAGAGATATCATACTGGATATAGGATCTGAAGTCAATGTACTACCAAAGAAAACATGGCAATGTATGGGAGAGCCCACATTAGGATATTCACCTGTTCAACTGAAACTAGAAAACCAACACAGAGTCCTACCAATTGGTAGACTGAAAGGAGTGACAGTAGACCTGGATGGAGTGCGCACTAAAGCAGACTTCAAAGTGATTGAAATAGTGGATGGCACAACACCATATCTAGAATTGCTTGGCTTGGATTGGGCGTTTGATAACCAAGCCATAATCAATTTAAAGACATGAAAAATGGCATTTGAGTCAGGAGAATACAAGGCCATTGCGCCATTGGACCCATTAGAAGGGGAAAGGTTTGTAGAACTTACTTGCTTAGACTTAGAGGAAATCATCCAGTTGTACAGAACATCTATGTGCGATGAGGATTGTGTAAATCCAACTGAGGATGGGATAATCAGTTGGCAGAGCATTACTTCATGTGTGACAGACTCAGATATAGGTTTAGAGAACTTGCAACAAAGGCTACACAAATTTTCCACAAGAAGGTGCACCTGAATAGACCACTTAGTAAGATGGGTAGGCACGGAGATAAGGGAACCACCCAATTTCCATGGAGTGAATGATATAGAAATATTCTTGGCACAGTATGAGGATGAAGTGTTATAAAATCAGAGACCCTTAGCACTCGATATAGCACTCA
The DNA here is from genome assembly GCA_009831015.1 of Picea engelmannii. NCBI lineage: Eukaryota > Viridiplantae > Streptophyta > Pinopsida > Pinales > Pinaceae > Picea > Picea engelmannii. Next base: position 200,275 of record ML796856.1, read on the forward strand.
AGGCCACACCTGCAAGATGGTGGGGTGTACACAAAGAAACAATCACGGATTGGTACCAATGTAAGCGATTACTGTGCATAAGGTTTGGCACAGAACAGAAAAGCAACAAGCAGCATAAGTACAATGGATAGGGGGCACCAACAGAACACTTGGAGAAGTGCAGAACGTTATGGAATATGACACCCCCAAAGGAATGGCATCATCATTTCATACACACTTTAGAGGGCATACCAGCAAAATGGTATACAGACCAGGAACTGTGCAGAAGAACTTCGAGTTGGACAGTACTACAACAGAATTTTACAGTCACTTTCTCATTTGAGCATGAGAGCCCCAACATATATGAAGCACTTAAGAAGACAAGAGGGGTGATATTCATTAAGGAACCAGAAGTCGAACTCATAACAGAAGAACAACAGCGGAACAAACAGACAGTTAAAGAACTGTTGTCATGCTATCATGTGCAAGAAGAAGCACCAAATGAAGATGGTCTGCACGATATTCAGATCAAGGAAGAAGAAGGCTAAAGAGAAGTGGAAGGTCCACCTCTAGAATCAGAATTAATTGTTGCGTCGATCAAGGTGAAGAAAGTCAACATTGGGACAGTTGAGAATCCCAAAATGGCAAGCATTGGAGACTACTGGGATGAGCAAACAGTAGAAAGCATAACAGAGTTACTGCATGAGTACAATGACCTGTTCCCCACAACATTTACAGAAATGAAGGGTATAGCGGGAGAGCTAGGAGAAATGAAGATACCACTCTGAGCTGAAGCAAGACCGATCAGACAACAACCATACAGACTAAACCCGATATATAAGTAGAAAGTTAAAGTTGAGATCGATAGAATGATCGAAGTTGGAATCATAGAAACTGTGGAGGAATCATAATGGATAATCTCGATTGTAGTTCAGGAGAAAATACAAGGCGGGATAATAATATGCGTCGACTTGAGGAAGTTGAACGATGCATGCCTACTAGCCCGTTCCCTACACCTTTCACGGATGAAGTGTTGGAGAACGTAGGAGGACACGAAGTTTACTCATTTACTGATGGATTCTCAGGCTACCACCATATCAATATAGCACAGGAAGATAGATACAAGACCATGTTTTCTACAGAATAGGGATCCTACCAGTACACATTCATGCCATTTGGACTGAAGAATGCACTAGCAATATTTTTCATAGTCATCGCCACATTGAAGGAGTTTATCCACCAGTTTCTGGAGGTATATTTGGACGATTGGACAGCCTATAGTATGTTGAAAGACCATGTAGAGGTCTTGTGGTTGATGTTAGAAAGATGCAGGCAGTGCCAGATATCATTAAACATCAAGAAATGTATCTTTGGAACATCATTTGGGATATAATTAGGCAATATAGTATGCAAACAAGGCTTACTAGTAGATCCTGCAAAGATTGCAGTAATTGTTAACTTGCCACCACCAAAGACAGTCAGTCAACTAAGAGTGACATTGGGACACACAGGATACTACATAAAGTTTATCAAAGGGTACGCGCAAATTACCACGCCAATGGAGAAATTGTTAAGGAAAGATACAAAGTTTCAGTGGAATGAAGATTGTCAACATGGTCTAGATACGCTGAAAGAAAAGATGGTCACCGCACCAATACTAGTATTTCCAGACTGGGAGAAGACATTCCATGTACATGTAGATGCATCATCCATAGCACTTGGAGCTATTTTGGCATAGCCAGGAGAGGGATATTTGGATCATCCTATAGCATTTGCGAGTGGAAAACTATCAGAATCAGAGTATAACTATAACACTACAGAGAGAGAAGACCTAACTATGGTCTACGCACTGCAGAAATTCAGTCATTACTTATTGGGAAAACATTTTAAGATGTTCACAGTTCACTCAGCCCTTAAATACCTAGTCAACAAGCCAATGTTGGGGGGGAGAATTTGTCGATGGTTACTACTGTTTCAAGATTTTGATTTTTGAAGTAATAGTCAAGCCAGGAAAGTTGAGTGCAGGACCTGACCACCTATCAAGGGTCACGAACAGAGAAGAACCTACAAATTTAGAGGACAAATTTTTGGATGCACAGTTATTTTTAGTCCACATCACGGATGAATACTTTGCAGATATCATCCAGTACTTGAGTACAGGTACTGCGCCACAAGAATATAACACCACGCAGAAGAAAAACCTGGTAGTCTGGGATGCATATTATCAGTTGATCGCAGAACACTTATACAAAATGTGTGCAGATAGCATCTTGCGAAGATATGTGCTAGAACATGAAAGACCAAGAGTTCTAGCAGAAGCCTGCTAGGGAATAACAGGAGGACATTACGCAGGCAAAGCTACTGTGCAAAAGGCATTGTGCGCAGGACTATGGTGGCTGACCATTCATAGAGACTCGAAAGAGTACTTCCAGAGATGTGATGTATGTCAAAGGGTTGGTAAACCCAATAGAAGGGACGAGATGCCATTACGACCACGGGTAACTTTGCAGGTATTCGACAAATGGACAATAGACTTTGTGGGACCAATTAACCCACCAACAAAGAGGACAGGAGAAAGATATATGATCACCGTGACATAATACTTGACGAGATGGGCGGAAGCAGCACCAGTGAAAGATTGCAACACAGAAACAACAACACACTTTCTATTTGAACAAGTAAGCACTAGATTTGGTTGCCTAAGAATTTTGATGAGCGATCAAAGCACTCACTTCATTAACAACACTATTAAGGCATGACTGAAGAATTTGAAGTCCATCATCAAAAGAGCACTCCATATCACCCACAGGCAAATGGAATAGTAGAAGCATTTAACAACATCCTTGAGAATGCACTAACAAAGATCTGTAATGTCAACAGGGATGATTGGGACCTCAAAATACCAGCAGTATTATGGGCATACAAGACCACATGCAAGAAATTGACAGGGCACACGCCATTCAAACTGGTATATGGACAAGAAGCAGTGGTTCCATTAGAATTTTTGGTACCCAGTCTGCGTGTAGCTGCAATTACGCACATGACAGAACGAGGCACAGTACATGACAGGCTGAATCAATTGATGATCATGGAGGAAGATAGGATCCTAGCAGGCTTCCACTAGCAAGTTCAGAAAGAAAGGGACAAAGCATGGCATGAAAGACATATCAAGAAGAAAAATTTCAAGGAAGGAGACTTAGTGTTGATGTATGACAACAAATCCATTCAACATCTAGGAAAACTCAGAATGCACTGGTTAGGGATGTACGAAGTAAAAACTGTCACAGATGGGGGAGTTGTACAGTTGAAATACTTAGGAGGCACAAAACTTAGAGGGATTATCAATGGGAGCCGACTGAAGCTGTACAAGGATAGTCGACCACCCATAACTTGAAAGTCACCGCGCAGTTTAAAAAAAAAAAAAACAGGGTATCAAACGACACCAACAGAGGTATAGTGCACCAAAAGGAGAAGGAGCATCCACACTTAGGAATACAAACTCGGCAAAGACAAGGACAACGGTGAGTTCAAAACAGAAGTAAGCGGGAAAGGTAAAGAAGGCAAAAGAAGTACTAAATGACGAAGACAAGTGGAATTGAATGTCGAAAACGACTGATGGGACTTCGTATTAATTGCACCAATTGGAGACGGCGAGGGAGATTAATGGCAAGTATGAAGGAACCATAGGTTCATTGAATCCATAATAAAGGTAACATCTTTGACAAGATTCACACGATGCCCATACAAATCAAGGACGCTAGAGCAAAAATCCTATTGCAAAATTGGAAGAGACAGAGAGCGATAGATCATACAAAACACAGAGCGAAATTTGCAGAATTTGCAGAGGCCATTGAGCTCGGTAGACGATCAAATTTCACCACCATGGCACCACCCAAACAAGTTGAACCGATCCAGACTGTCAGAAAATCTAGAGTAAGGACCAGAGCACAAATACAATCGCAAGAAAGTGAGCAACAACTGCCAAAAGTCGTCAATGTAGACGAAATCTCATCACTGGATACAACATCGGTTAACCCCACACCCATTGTGGAGGAAACCCAACAGATAGCACCAACAGACATGAATGTGGATACGCCAGCCGAGGGACAAGGTCGATAGAACGAGGGAACAGGCAGCCAAGTGCAACCAGAAAACCCTGAAGAAGCCTCGAGAGTCAATGGGACGGCTACAAATCAGGAAGCAGCGGTCGAGCCAGACGAATCATAGACAATCGTGTCGAAACATCCATAGGAGGGAGCAGTATAAGATGTCATGAGCTAGCCGGAACAGTATGTCGAAGAACGACCAATGGAGGTTGGAACCTCGAGTCATCCACCACCATGAAAGGACAAGCACATAGTACCTATGACACCACGCAAAAAACCTGTCGCATCAATTGTTTTTCCGTGCATACTAGAAGGGGTACGGGTAAAAGCAGATTTGTTAAGATATGTAGAAAAACTAAAATACTTAGACCATGATGTAACGAACATGGACAAGTTCCCGGAGTTCACGAAGCAAGTCTACCTATAGACTGTGGGTCTAGATCCATTTGGGGCACAGGTTCATCAACCACTCCAGTGGGCAGCAAGATTGGAAAAAACTGGTATTTTAGGTCTGTTGGAACTACCACACTTTGGAAAAGGACAGTATGCAAACAGTTGCGTCAAGCAATTGATGGCGGTCACACATGGAAAAGATATATTGTTGGACAATCTCGTCTCAATAGACGTAGAGCTCATTGTGCACATCACAGGGTTTCCATCACGGGGCATGGATCCCGCACAATTTCTCGATGACAAAACAAAGGATAAAACACTCGCCGAGGAGATGAAAAAGAAATATGGCACTGAAAGGGGGACGTGCGAAATCATTATCAAACGGATCAGTGACATCGCGACAAAAATGGCCGCAAAAATCATAGCCTGCAAGTTGCTCAGAAAATGTCGCAAGGAGGATGTATCGGTTAGGGTTGTCATAGTTGCAGCACAGTGTGCTGAGGGAACCACAGTCAGTTGGGCCCCTTATCTTTTGAATTTGTTTCTAGATGACTGCAAGGATGCGTAAGATATGGGAACATAATTTCATTATTCATGGCTTATCATGCTGATAGCCATTATGGGATGGAAGGAACCGAAATATGTATTTTTCACCACCAGACCCAAACCCAATCATGGAGCAAGATATTTATCGCTTGGCACCGCTTCAGACACTAGGAACAAAAATATGAACGCACCCATATTCGAAGGATATCTCCGCGACCTACAGGAGACTATCACCAACCTCTGGAGAATAACATCGTAGGTTGTTGCATACTATCGGGACATAGCTAACTTCAAGGACACTCGACATGCGATGTGGATCTAGGCATGGAAGAACCCCAACAAGTAGTGGCTACAACTGCGCTATTGCATCATGAAGGGTGACATAGAAATGGCTATCAAGGATTGGGAAGACGATTGGAGGATTCTAGTCCTCACTCGAGACATACCTGCAGGGGCATAGGAAGAGGAGGCAAGGCAGGAACATACAAAGATCGAGGAGGCAGGGCAGTAAGAGACACATCCCCAAGAAGTCACGGTGCCCAAGAAACCAAGGAAGGGCCAGGCCAAGCCAAAGCAGACGAAAGGGGGGACATCTAAGGCAAGAACCCAGAAGGGGAAGAAGAATAATACACAGTTGCCCCAAGTACAACAAAAACAGGTCGAGGGAGCGCAGTGGACTACACCAAGTCCCAATCCACAAGAACTAGGCTCGACTAAGCGATTAGCTACTAAGACAGGGGGTGCGCGCAAGAAGGTGCAGGCGCATAGAACGCCTCCAGAATATACGATCACGGAGGATGATGCAAAAACGGTAGCCCAAATGGTCCAGGATCACACATTCGAGGATTTTGAGAATGTTGTGCACCACAGGGACAGAATGAAAGAAGAGCTAGCAGACATGCAACAACTCATCAAGCAGATCAGGGAAGCGCAGGCAGCTGGCAGCAGCATAGAAACATGGCCATCAACATCACAGATAGGAGGAGAACCTGAAGCAAGTGAGCGGGATACAGTCCACACAATATCGTAGTCGAGTGCAATGTTTCACATTACAACCAGCATGTTGTGCATGGATGAGATCGTGGGGCAGACACCCCTAAAGGACTTAGCTCAATTATAATTGGTATTTCTATGGATACCATCCAAGGCTCTATATAAACTACAAGTTAGTGTTACCCAGGAGGTACAGTCTCGTGCACGCACAGATACAACCGAATTACAACAGGTAAAGGATAAACGGGACGAGCTGGAATTGATATATGAGCAGGCCAAGCTCAAGACCAAAGAGGAGAGGGAATGTGTGAACGGATTGGAACAAAAAGTGGTTGGAGCTTACGAGAAGATTCCAAAGACCGTGCAGAGGGTCGAACTCACAGCAACATCAAAGATTGATCAGATTGCGCAGACATTCGATCAATATCAGCAGGAGATCGAGAATCTCTGTGAGCAGCTCACACCTACCACTCCACCATAGGTAAGGCAGAAAAGGAAGCAGGAGGCAACAAAGCAGTTACAAGAGATAGAACAACAAGTCCACGCAACAGTCAACATGTTCGACAAAGCAGCACAGCTCTGGACAAAGCTAGAAGAGGATCAACAAGTCCAGCGATGGAACAAGAAATAAGAAAGGATAAGCACAACTATCCAAGACCTCAAGTAGAGGCAAAAGAAAATGTCCATCACGGACTGCGTCAAAGGAGCACAATATATGAAGAGACTATAGGCAGAACTCACCACTGTGTAGATGCAGAAAAAGGAGCACCGGGCTCAAATGGAACCGCTTCAGGAGCAAGTAGCATAGGTCATTGAACAGGTAGAGGAATCCAAGACATATATGGCATAGACCTAGGAAGCATGTGCAGGGTTGATCAGCGATGAGATTATAGTGCAAACAGTAGACGCACTCAAGGAGAAGACTGCGCAGGCTCAAACGCAAGTAGCGGAGCTCAGGGATAAGTTTCAGGTGATCACCAAGGAGATCAACAAAGATCACAAAGGTTAGGTGGCTCAGGACGAGCCACGTGATAATGTTGGGGGCCTGTTGGAAGCAGGCCAAAGAGGAAAGAAAGGTTATTTTGGGAAAGAAGGCATGCACGAGGGAAGCGACAGCTGGAAGGAATATCAGCATGCACGCATGCATGGAAGACCTAACGACATTAGGGTTAGAGTTTTTGCAAAACATTGTAATGGTTGGTGAGCCAGAAACGTATAAATATAGATACCTAGGTCTCATAGAGAGAGACCAGAGTTGGATGGGATATAGAGAGTCTAGAGGAGGAGTCTTGTTTTGATAGCTAGTTGTAATATTTTTCTATATGACCCAATTTTGTAAGTTGTTGAGTTGGAGAAGAGTAAGGAGGGTGGATCTTGAGGGTTATATCGTAGGCTGAGGAGCCTGGTGTGATCTAGTCTGCCTCACAATATATCTCAACCCGACTGAGAGGAGTTGTAAAGCAGCGCTGTAGTTTTGGAACTGTTATAATAAAAGAGCTTGAGAGACAGATCTTTGTGGACTAGCCCAAGAGGGGGTGAACCACGGTAAAACATGTGTTATGTGATTGAATGCATGTGTTTCTTTACTATCTTGATTAGTTGTTTATATACTAAATGAATGAGTTGATTAGATTCCATGCATAATCATGAATGACAATTTATTGCATTAATAAGTTAAAATAGAACTCTCAATGCACATTTCTCAGATCTCCACTCAATCCTAGGCTGCAAACACATGAGTATTGCAGCCACCCATTAATAATATCTCGGGTGAGACGGCACAGTGCACTCTATGCACTACATTGCCTTCTAGTTTACCTTGAGGGTCGATAGTTTTAGAGGCTTTGTTGTAACCCCAAGTAGAGATGAACCCTGGGTCACTCAAGATAAAGATATAAACTCAGACGGATAGATAAATAACCAACAATCCACGGTCCACATTCCTTGCTCAGATCTATGGTGGATGGAGCTTCGAGGACTATGGGCTTTGGCGGTTTCCAAAGCACTTCCCAACAAATCTCTTGGAGTGTCGAATTGGCGAACTCGTGAAGTAGGGTGGATCAACGGTCCAAGACTTCCCAGCATCCAACGACTGATACTCACTATGGAACTCCCAGCTTCGAAGCTCCGGGACTTCGAAGCTTCAGGGCCTTGGGACTTTGGAGGATTTCACATATGCACACCCCAAAAATCTCGAACCGCTAATCTCTGAATACTTCCACATCACCCCTGGTGACATCATTACGTCATGTCACCTCGACGCTATGGAACTTCGGGGATTTCTTCCTTCCATTCCCTCATGGACCATTTCTTCTGAAGTGTCAAGTATCTTGACTTCACGATCTGGTGCCACACATCCATTGTGACCATCATATGCCCCACCATCTATGATCAAGAGGAAGGCCACGTGGCAGAATATTAGAAGCGGACACGTGGCCCAATCAGACGGGTGACACATGTCACGTTCTAACGAGCATTTCAATCCTCCAAAGGTTCTTAACTCACTGACATGTGGCACACATCCCATGTGTCCAGGTCACTTCAAGTGATGTCAGTAAGCCACATCACTTCGGAACTTCGGGCCTCGGCAATTTTTTCCACTTACACACCCCAATTCTACTGAACGTCGAACTCCCGAACTTCCTTACCTTTCGAGGTCCACATAGTAAAGTTGTCACCAACTAAGGTGGTGGCACGTGGCATGTCTCGAAAAGGTCCACATCACTAATGGCAATGTCATCCTGCCATGCCACTTCTGCTCTTTTGCTTCAGGACTTCGGGCTTCGACGTTTTACGCATCAGGACACTCCAATTCTCCCTAAACGTCAAACTCTAGAACAAGTTGATCTGTCCTTGATCAAATCCAATGGTAACCACCTCCCCCCCTCAGATCTATGGTGTAGATCCTCTTCAGGACTTCGAGACTTCGAGCTTCAGCCCCTCTTGCTCTTATAACCCATAAACTTCACTGAAGTCACGAAGTCCGAAATGACTTAGAGGTTAACGTTCATGCACTTTTCTCTAGATCTGACGGTTTTGAAGGATTCTCCTTCTCCCAAATAGATCCTATGGCCCAACACCTCGGTTGTTGTGGTTTCTTTCTCTATGGCCATTTCTTAAACCGTTACACCTCTTGTGCTTCCGAACATAGTCCAAGTGTTTTCTCAACACCCTTCTGGTACTCTGTACATCAAAATTATCTGGACTTTTTAATCTGAATTCCTCGTTCATATCCCATCCAAGCTCAATGTTGAAACCTTGGCTTTGATAACAATTTGTGGCATCCCTAGCCACCAACAAGTCAGGCAACGTCACTTCCTGGACGTCTCTCTTAGCTCTGATACCAATTTGTGACATCCTCAGCCTTAAACCAATAGGTCGAACCATGCCACCGAATAACTTTCATGCTCTAATACCATAGATATTTATAAACATATCTATCTAATGCAATCTAAATAGTTATAACATTATGTTCATACCCTTTTTCATGCGGAAACAACATTAAAACATGCATACAATATTTACAGACAATTCTAATAACATTATAACTTGATTCCAGGATACACATCATACAGAGAACATATATTTGGTACTTATATTTTAACAGATGACCACCAACTCTGTGCCAACCTCCCACAAACCTCCCAACCTTAGACCATGCTACTCATCACGCTCAACAGTGGGTCACCCCCGACCTGGGACTAAACTCCACAAGGAAATGGATTTCTAGGCTTGGAAAGGACAACAAGAAAATCACACAGATCAACAGGAAGGATTTTCTCCCATGAGCCATGTCACACAAAAGACCTACAACCTCTCATTCCCCACATGTCTGTCCCACCCCAAGAAGTGTGCCCCTTCTCTGCTCAACAGTCCTTCGACTGCCCCACTTCCCTTCCAGGGCTTCAGCAACAGGTCAGACATGAATTCTTAGAGCATTATTGTTGTCGTTGGGCACCCTTTGGAGAATCACTTCCCCAACAACCTCTCTCACCTGGAGAGAGTTACTTACAGGCCTGACAACCTGCTTCTTCAGTCCACGGGCCTGACAACCCGCCTCTTCAAACAAGAGGCCTGGCAACCTGCTTCTTCAATCCATCTCCTAAGTCAATTCAAGTAAGGGTTATGGCAACAGCAAGGCTCGGTATAGAACATATGATGGTAGTAAGCCACACTTAGACAAGGAACTGCGTAGCAACAACAACAAACCGTTGAGGCACGGTACGGGCTCAGTAAAAGTACAGGTGTGTTGTACTTCACAGGAAAAATATGGGATAGCTCAAGTGCATGTCGGTTCTAGAGGTGCATGATAAATGCAGAGTTCAACGATGAAGGCAATGGCTCAGTGCGTGAATCAGTGGTTATGGAAGACTTGAGAGAATCATGAGGGTCACAAGAATGGTGAGGGAACGCGAGATTGGCAAGGGAACCCCCAACGAGCTGACCTTCCCAGCTATAAACTGCATGCACCCAGGTTGACACATGTCTTCCTGAAGCTGCATGAGCTCCACTTCACACTCGTTCCATTTTCCCAGGAACTTAGGACAACCCAAATTATGTCAAACCTTAGCCTTTAGGAAATAATAACATAATATTATGCCTTTAGAGGTAAGCCCTCTAGATTAGTCCATATTCCTAGACACTTAGCCCCTTCCCTTACCCTACCTAGTGGAGCTTAATCCCCCATAACTCTTTCTTTATGGTCGGTCTACATGCAGCGATGTAATTTTATTAATGATGTGTGTATTTACATATACAAAATCAGGCTCATTGGCCTTAGCATCTAGGCTCTTCGGCCTAATAAACATATAAGTCTTCCAGCTTATAAACACTTGGCTCACCAGCCCATAAACCAATTACAATTCAGCAGGGGCTTGGCCTTGGGGTGTTACACAGTTGAAGTGAATTCACCTCCATTATCAATTCTCAAAGAAGCAACCTTTTCTCTAGTTTCATTTTCAACCATGTGTTGAAAATTTACAAACTTTTCAAAAGCTTCAGACTTTGCCTTTAAAAAGTACACCCATGTCATTCTAGTGTAGTCATCAATGAACAATATAAAGTATCGACAACCACCGAAAGAAGATTCCATTGGACCACATATATCACTGTGAATCAACTCCAAATAGTTTCTTGCTCTCCATGAGCTTATTGGAAAAGCTTCTCGCTTTTGCTTGCCAAAAATACAAGCTTCACACTTGGAATTTTCTTTCTTGAAAGTTGGTAAACCCTTTACCAAATCTTGGGACTTAAGTTTCAAGAGACTATCAAAGATTAAGTGACCAAATCGAAAATGCCATAATTTGAATGAAGACATTTCAGAATTCACTGTCGTTGCAACCTCTTCCTTTCTTTGGATGACTTTCCCATTCATTCTTAGTAACTTCCCATCTTCATATCCTGTCATTATTGTTTTCAAGTTATCCTTCTCTGACTTAATCTTTACCAAACCATCTTGCATGATGATTTGATGTCTAGTTTGTCTGATTGTGACTAAGGATAACAATTTTTTCTTAAAAGTTGGTACATACCAAACATTTGAAATCCATTTTTCACCAATTCCAGGAAGAAAGACTTGCACTGAACCTTTTCCTTGAGATATATGAGTTGTATCATCAGCTAAATAAATGGTATTTAGTTGAACATCTTGATAATTCCAAAAATAGTCTCTGCGATAAGTCATATGTTGAGGATCCCCCGTGTCCAATATCCAATCATTTTCAAATGAATCTACATGTTGAACTGCTGAAAAAACATATTCATATTGATCATCCTGGTAATCTTGATCCTCTACATATTGAGTTGATTGTTGAGAATTTGAATTTGATGTCTACTTAAACTTTGGCAATTGATCATTGCTTGTAAGACAATTTGATGAATAATGACCCATCTTTAAACATCTTTTACATCTTACTTGATTGAAATTTTTGTCTCTTCCTGAGTGTGCATTATTATTGTGAGGATTAATTTGAAAATTTTGTTGATGAAAATTGCTACGACCTCTACCTTGATCATGACCTCTGCCACAGCCTCGATTAGAAGATTGATTCTGAAAATTTCCAAAATTTTGATTTTCCTCTTCCCTTAGAACTTTTAGCTTTAGTGAAAAGAAGATCTTCTCCTGATTATTTTTGTTTTCCAAAAGATTTACTATGTTGAGCCAGTAATTCACTAAGTAAATCAAAATCCACAGTTGATAACTTATCAGTCATTTGCAAAGTCTCAAGAAAATGTTTATAAGATGGGGGCAAGTCATTTATTACAATGGACACTAGAAAACTATCTTCAAGTTTAGGAAAACCGTCTTTGATGATTTCCTGATGAATGTTCTTAATTCTTGAAATGTATTCTAATACATCACCATTATCTGCTAATATTTGTATAAGCAATTTAATTTGTAAATCAACTCTATGAGATGCAACAGGAGTATCAAAAATCTTCTTTAACAAATTCCAAGCAAACCATGCATCTTTGTGATTCTCAATATGAACAAACATGTATTTAGTTACATAAGAATGTAGCAAAGTAAGTGCTTTTTCATCTTTCAAATTCCATTTTGCTAAAGAAGTAGCATCGATTGGCTTAGTTGGAGAAATATCACCATCACAAATATCACGCCGTAATCACAATAACGTTTTCCTTCTTTTAAAACAACAACAAATTACCTCAGTACCACTGCTCTTGAGTTTGAAGAGATTCAGGTTGATGTCAAGGAGACTTTCTTACTTCCTCGGTCCATCACCAATTCTCTTCCATCATAATTTCACCATGGCTCTGATACCATGTTGATAAAGTGTCCTCAGACACATAATTTTATTGATAAGGAAAAAGTGATTATAATCTGAAGTGAGAACTCATAATCTACTCCTTAACCTCACTTGAAGAAGGAGCTAGTTTATATAGCTCAACTCTAAACTAAAATCTAAGAGAACAACCAATCACATAATCACATGAGTATGATAGGTGTCCTTTACATAGAAGCTAGGTGTCCTTATCCTAACAAACTAGAATAAACTAATTTCAAAAAACATTTATACTAGAGAATACTTAGACTATAGAATTTTAGGATTATGAGGCTAACATTTATTAGTGTGTTCATGATGTTAAATCCCCACTTTGGATCATCAAATATCTTTAAAATACTTAACAATGAATTACGTGCAGTGTCATCCTGATGCAGGAGCATCGATGACAAGCACGCAGAGCAGGACCTATCAGCATCTGGGAGTCTGTACGGAATCTCGGCGCCAACAGTTGCAGCAAATATTTTGAAGTACGCCTTAACTCAGCGCCGAAAAAATATTTTGAGGCACACTTGAGTGATCGCAAGCGAAGTGGGGGTTTCCACTCTATCTCTGGAATGCGATTGGACTAAGATAGTCATAGGTTAGGTCTTGATGTAGACAAGTAGTCAGGGGGAACCCTAAGAGCCCTCTGAGATAAATAGGGGTTTTGTACGCCCAAATGAAGTTAGTTGGAAGTTAGCTGCAAGTTAGGAGGAATTTTCTGAGTTTTCAATTTTAGTTTTTTATTTAAGTTGTAGCCATTTTCACTTTGAATATAACATAGGAAAATTGACCCAATGCATGTTGTGGACATTGTTTGCCATTCCCTGTTATTGTGTTTTCATGAATAAATGAATGAATTTTGTTATGAATAGATGGAACTATGAATGTTAGGATAAGTTTCAATTGTTTCTCTTCTGTCGAGTGGTGCAAGGTGTGCACACAGAACACAAGGAGTGTGTTAATGGGATCTGTTTTGATTCCAAAGCTCAGAAGAGATAGCACGAAACTTTCCTTTTACAAGGAGTGCAAAGAGACTGGTGCAAGGTGTGCACAGGCGTCCGCAAGAATTCGAACCTTGCGTAAAGATCTGGTGCAAGCAGTGCACAAGTCTGAGATTCGACTAAGTGTCAAAGGGACTTTGCAAGAAGTTGAAGAACTAGAAAAGGAGAACGCCAGGAGGGCGAGAGGAATTTCTCTTCGAGAAATCCTTCGGATCTGAGTTATCAAAATCCCTGAAACTCAAGGAGTGTGTGGGAATTTGAAGTCTCCACGAGACCAAGCTCAGAAGGGATAACGCTTTTCATAAGTGTGGACGAGATCCAATGAACAGAATCGCCGGAAGGATAAAGGTCGAAGCCTTTGAATCTTTCGAAAATCTTCTAAGTTTGAAGAAAGCGTAAGCTCAGGGAGAAAGATTTGGACGTCTAATCAGCGTCCAGACAATGAGGAGAAAGTGCAGAGGGAGGGGAAGACCTCAGCCATTCGATCTGAGCGCAAAAGAATCGTAGCTGCCCGATCAAGGTAAAGTGCACTAACGATAAGCCTTGAAAGTACACTGGAGGAGTGGGGTTACAAAAATTTCGAAATCATCAGAACCATCCATCAAGGGGGACACGTGGCAAGAGATCAATGTTTCATTGACCCGTGACTCAAAGGAGTCAAAGGCAGAGTTATAAGAACTCGTGAATCGCGAAATCGCGATTTGATCACAACCGTTGATTGGAGGAGGGAGCTGAACCGTAGATCTGGTCTTGTTGGGAGTTCGCAACTCGGGATATCGAAAGTAGGAGTTCAGAGAACTCGCGAAATCTAAGTTCGCGATTTGATCTGAGCCGTTGGATCAAGGAGAGATCTAGACCGTCGGTTTTCCAGGGAGATATCGGGGGTTCGGACCTCGAGAGATCAGGGGTGAATCACATTGGGAGTTCCTAATACGCGAAATCGCGACGTGCTCGAAAGAGTGGCCCACGTTCATAGTGAAAGGTCACATTGGTGAAGAAGAATAGATGGGCTAGCACGTGCTAGGCTCCTATCGGGATTTTGAAAGTCGGAGAATCGGGGTTGGCTCATATGCAACCACCCGATACGTGAAATCGCGATGCACCTTCGGTTAGGCGAGTGGTCACGGTCGTGGTCATGTAACGGAAGGGGCTTAGCCAGAGAAGAGCTAGCACCCAGTTGTTGTGGAAGTTGAACAACGCTCAGGAGAGAGAGCCCGCGGGTCTCATACGACCTGCACATTTGGGGAAAGGACCTGTGTAAGTGGGTTTGGGGTCTAGCAAAGACCCGAAGAGTCAATCAGACTCAGTTTCTTGATCAATCCTAGACCGGGAGGTCACACAACCCTTAGGAGAGAAGGGGGGTCTGCGTCACATCCTCTCCAAGAACTATCTTTCAAAGCATAGTACATGAGAGGTGTATAAACTCTATGAGACATACAAAATATTAGTGGAAATGTAGAAAATCATGTTCAAAATGGCATGCAAAGTTGGAGATATCAACATAAAGACACCTAACATCGCATACCAATATGCACAAGAAGAAAACCCACAATTGTGACCTACAAGGAGCCTCATGCATTGTGTTCAGTGAATGCAAAAAATAATTAGGTCCAACTCTCCAAATTGAGAAGTAGTGCATAGGGGGTTGGTGAAGATACTTATATGTGCAATTAATAGTCTTTAGTAGATAGGGTTTTTATTCTTGAAGGGTATGTCTCATAGAGTTTCTACACCTCTCATGGATTTTTTACTATGCTTTGCAAGATAGTTCTTGGAGAGGATGACACTGCACACAATTCATTTTTAAATATTAGTGGAAATGTAGGAAATCATGTTCAAAATGGCATGCGTAGTTGGAGATATCAACATAAAGACACCTAACATCACATACCAACATGCATAAGAAGAAAACCTACAGTTGTGACCTACAAGGAGCCTCATGCATTGTGTTCAGTGATTGCAAAGAATAATTAGGTCCAACTCTCCAACTTGAGAAGTACTGCATAGGGGGTTTGTGAAGATACTCTTATGTGCAATTAAGAGTCTTTAGTAGATAGCATTTTGATTCTTGAATCCACCCAAATGGTCAAAATCACCAATTGAATAATAAATTATGAAATTTTAGCCATTTTCAATGGAGTAAGTTAATAACTGGTCAAACTAAACCCTTTTCCATCGAAATTATTTCCCAACTTTAATAAGATTTTTCTTGAAAGTTATAATTCCACTTAATTAATGGAAACTTTAACCTTAAAAGTTTTAGCTCATTTTAAAAAGATCCAAATTGTTGAAATTTCAGAAAAATAAATAAATAAAAGATGAAACTTTTTCTCATTAAAAAAAAATCATTAAATTATGAAGTCCCTCTTTAAAACATAAGAATATAAATACCCATATACAATACCACTTGATATTAAATTTATAATCAAACATTAAATATATAATACGAAACCAAACTTGCCATATTACCATAGTAATAAAACATATAAGATTATAATAATATGAATACAATATCGAAAGTCAATATGTGGTTCAACAAATCCAACCAATACAAAAAGATATGCAAATAAAATGATTGGTATTTTCTCTTTTTTACAATTGTTAAGTTATTATAATTATTTTAATAATAGAATTTATATACATTCAATATAAGATCTATTGAGTACAAGATGCAAAAGATCTACAAAGTACCAAGATAAAAAGAAATCAAGTACAAGCTTCTCAACTCTCGTTGAAAGATAACATATAGTAATTATATTTTTGGGGACGTGTATCATGTACAGCTTCGTTTTTAATTTTTTTAGTTACAGCACCCTGCGCTCTATTGGTGCAAATGTTAATTAGGGAGCTGCTCAATGAAACATGTGCTGTTTTAACACTTGTGTGTTTGCTGGATCAAAATATACTTTCAAGAATATCGTCATCAGAAACCAAAATCTGCAAAAGAGTTTCCTTTTGAAATCATGTCGAGGTCCAACTTGAATAGTCGTGACTCGTCCATGACGACACTGAAGTGGGTGACGGAGAATTTATCTAGTGGGTTGTAAAGCTGGTGGGACGAGGAAACCACCAGATTTATGAAGGCCCAGACTTTCCCAGTTTTGTTGTTGGCTACTCTACTCAGGTAGCTAAGTTAGTTGGTCTGAATTCCAATCAATTCATTTCATAGT
Organism: Picea engelmannii; assembly: GCA_009831015.1. Taxonomy (NCBI): domain Eukaryota; kingdom Viridiplantae; phylum Streptophyta; class Pinopsida; order Pinales; family Pinaceae; genus Picea; species Picea engelmannii. Next base: position 217,251 of record ML796856.1, read on the forward strand.
AGTTAAACAATATGTCCAATACCGATTTTGCCTTGGGTTATGTATTCGATGAAATTGAGACAGATTTCCTTATACTAGTTTTCTTGCGGGTTATGTCTTCGATGAAATTGAGACAGATTTCCTTGTACGAGTTTTCTTCCGGGTTATGTATTCGATGAAATTGAGACAAATTTCCTGATACTAGTTTTCTTCCGGGTTATGTATTCGATGAAATTGAGACAGATTTCCTTAGACTATTTTATTTGTCTAAGCAATGAGACATGCTGCTTCCTTCAACTCTCCTTTCAATTGAATTATGGCGCGCCCACCCAACAACATGATCGTAGGGATGTCCTTGTACTTGCCCATCATCAGCTGATTGCACAACTAGTTGGGCATGTGTCATACAATGCCCCTTTCATTCATGTCGTACTGCGGAATTCCTGTAGTTCTTCTCCATTGCCTCCTGGCATTGCTAATATGTTGTTGTGCATCCAGTAGAGAAGAATACTCATATGTGCAGAGAACAAGCAAGAATGGCTTACACCCTGTTGTTATAGTGCCAGGCACAGGAGGAAGCCAGCTTGAAGCTAGACTCACAGACGAGTACAATACCAGTAGCGCCACGTGCAGGAGGTGGAGTTGGGAAAGAGATTGGTTTAGAATATGGTTTGACGTATCTGTCCTTGTGGCCCCACTCACAGACTGTTTTGCGGAGAGAGTGAGCCTGGTTTATGATCCCCATGCAGATGAATTCCACAATACTCCTGGGGTGGAAACTAGAGTGCCTTATTTCGGCACAACCAATGGCATGCAGTACCTGGATCCTTCTCTCAAGTATGTTTAAATTTCTCTTACCTTAGTTTGTGTCAAAAACACTGTCCTAGGTTTATCATTTGAAAAATTTGCTATGCTCGGTTCAATTTTTTTTGCATCACCACCAACACTATGAAAGGTTATCTTGTTTGTGGAATGCTTGGAATAATTGGAGCTTTGTCTATATAGTAATTTATTAATTGTATCCCCACAATACTAGTTATTCGGTTCAGTCCTCCTCGAGCTACCTAGGTTAGGACGCTTCTCTCTTGCAGGTAGGAATCAGCAGGACACTAACCATCATGCCATTCTCCCACATGGTACTGCCTTTTCTTGTGAGATCACCTTGAACTTGTTGATCACAAAGAGTGAGCCATATTCTTCTAGTTCATGAGGCCTTTTGGACTACGGTCTCAGCCTTAGCAACTTATGCTTGTGAAACCCTCTATAAAGCTCCAATTTTGATGGTCATATCTACCTGTTACCCTCAATGTCTTTATGGTTTGAGTGTTAATATCCGTGCAATTAATCTAATATAGAAGTAAAGAAGAAGCATCTTGGGGGTTGCTCAAATAAAAAGCAAAGAGGAGATTGGAGAAACTGAGGAACTGAGAACATGCTCCTCCTGACTTGGGAGTTAGAGCAATAGAACCTGCTTGTCATGTTCATTCAAGCTGGCTGTTTTATTCACTTCTTAACTGCTGGTCATCTTTTAGCTTAAAGGAAACAGTGAGGGGAAACTGAAGGATTGGTATTTTGTTCTTCTTTCAAGCATATCAGAAATCTTGGCTATGTCTACTTCTTGTGTGATAGATTATAACTTGGAAGTTAAATGACTCTCTATTGATTGATCTCAAAAAGATTGTTATACATATCTATATTTACAATTTAGACACAAGAAACAGGGAAAGTTGGGTTAGTTGAGTACTGATGCAAGATAGACTTGTATGCTCATTTTATAGTTTTTTGGCTTGACCAAGGGGCTACCTTTTCTTCTTGGATATCTATGTTGAATTCATATCTCATATTTGAGGACAGCTTTTAGTGATGTACAGAAAATTTTTCTTCCAATTACGTTGGTGTTTTTATCTTTATCTTAGAAGAGTGTCTGAGTGTAGTGTGCCTGTACCCAAAAAGACATTAACACTGCAACCATAAGAGTAATTGAAACCAACAATAGATGATATGATATCAGTAAAGCTCAAATAACAGAATAACAGAAAAAATACAAAAGTTTGGGGGCACCTACAGCCAAGGGTGGAGTGCACCTGCAAATCCAGATAAATGAAGGGAAACTTCTCCAAGAAATATTGTTGATTGTATTTTTTAAATGAAAAGAGTTAAAAATGAGAGGGGAGAGACCCTTAATTATACAAAAGAGAGAAAAACCCTAACTTAAAGCCTAAGTTATTAGGACATTTTACAAATATTGAAATATGAAAACATAAAGACCCAAGACTAGAACACTATTACAAAATCATGAGATTCCATACAAAATAGCTCATATATATAAATTTAATAAAGATGTTCTGGCTGGGTACATAACATCCTCCCTCCCCCCACAAAACTTTGAACCCAAAGCTGAAAAATCACATATGTAGAGGCCACAGTTAAAAAAAAAAATTGAAACAACTGAAAAGATACATTCCTGCCACAATCCAATAAATAGGTATAAAGCCCCTGCCTACAAGGAGTTACGAAGACCATTCCTTCACAACGAAAGGGCCAATATAGGCACTCGATTGGAAGAGCTAAGAAAGTCATGGGAGGTCACTGGATGCA
>ML796857.1:7192-29765 GCA_009831015.1 Picea engelmannii
TTTTAAATATTTTAAATAATAAGAAGTTTGTATTTTTTTTAATCATTCTTGATACTTTTTAATTGATTTAGTGCTAAGATGAATCTATGTTAATGGTTAAGTATAAAATAAGTAAATTAGATATGATGTCAAATGAAAAACGAGATAAAGATTTGAGACTCTTTTTGTCAACTATTCGTTTTGAAAGTGCTTTATTTAAATAGATTTAAGGGTATTACATTTATCTCAAATAGGCCATGGACCACAATCAACCCACTTGAGCAAGAAAACAACTCTTTAAAGAGAAACCATTAACACAAGCACTTTCATTCGATTAAGCCACCACGACTAGGGGTAATATCTTGTCAAAGTTACACATTTATTTCACCTAGCCCCAATCACTTATTCATGTCCTGTGGAGAAATTGAATTGTGGTAGATTACTCAACATGGCACCATCTTCACCACCAATCACAACCTTGTTGTCAACAAAATTTGGTTAACAAGTGCACTTATTTCCTTAATTGAATGAAACAAAACACACAAATCATTGACCATCATGAATCGTCTAAAACATACAAATCAAAATTTTTAATGTAAGAACAAGGAAATGACAACCTTAGATCATTATCACTTATTTTTCTTACTATCAACATACCTAAACCATGCCACTATTGTAACTCATTCACAATAACTCTATAGCCACACATGAAAACACAATTCAAATCTTGTTTCTCTCTTTTTTCACGTGCATTGACTATAGATGCATGTGTGCCAAGAAAGGCATATGCATTGTTGTTATTGGTTTTTTGGATTTAACTATGAAAATAATTTTCAAAATAATATGTTTAGAGTGAACACTTGATTTATCATAGAAGTGTAGAGTGCAATGTTACATCAATGCAAATGGACTTGATAGTCAAGTAGAATCCATCAAATTTTGAATCTCAAGTGCAACATGTTATCTCTAAGTTGTTCGAAGGAACTACTCTTTATTATTAAACATGCAATCTGTGTACACTGGACAATGACGATAATAACAATAATCTAATTTGAGGTCATAACTTAGATAGACACCAAATCGATGTATGAGATCCTATCTTGTTTATAGGATAAAGTACCCTCTCCATACAATGATTTCAGTGTTTAGATTACGGATATGTACATACCTTACCTTGTTTAAATTTGAACCTATAACTAATGCATTTTCTGATAGAGTTTATCTTCTCTTTAAAACATGTGTAAATTAATACATTTTCATTTATAAACGCAAAATTAGATATAAACTCTGATATTCACTAGAAATTGGCCAGTGCTAAAGCAAAATTGAGAAATCTTAGGGTTGTGTCAAGACTGGACACTCTGATTTGGGCCACTGACAAAAGAGAACAACCATTTTCTACAATGTGTGAAGGTGGTAGGGACGATGAAACATAACACATTATCGATAATGCCATTTAAATGGAAGACCTTACTGTTGAGACCATGATTTTGGGTGATGAGAATTTTACACGTGTTAATTTAAAAGTTGCTACAGAACCTTACATAGAAGGAAATAAAAATCTTGTTAATGGAAATCCAGATGAGAAAAAAGTCAAAGAAGCTACATATGATAATTCCCTTGAAAAAAGAGGGTACTAGCTCAAAACCCGGCCAAAGAAACCCTAGGATATGAAATTATAAAGGAGGGGGTTTCCAAAGGAACAATTCTGGTAGAGAGTGAGATCATACACCCTTTTGGAGTTATTCGACTAAGATTTTAGGTTATGAAGTGGAGAAAAGTCGTTGAATATTTTGGTCAAGGAGTGGTCTCACTACAAGAACATTACCAAACCATTAACAACATGATTGAACTATGGAGTAAATTTTATGTTGAGACCACTTGAAGAAATGGAAATCTTTATGGAAGGAACAAAAAGAAGCTCAAAAAAATCGAGGATTGGTACAAAATTGATAGAGGAAAAACATCATTTGTGTAACATGGCTCATTCAACTTTGGCTTGTAGAAGGCTCTCACTATTTTGTGTAGTCTTCTTGAAAGAACATTGGTTCTCATTCCAAATGACATCTTTGGCTACAAATAGGCTCTATAATATATTGGCCCCTGAACGTTTATTGAGATCAGATGCCAATTGTAGTGGAGGAGACTAGAATTTATTGTGTGAACTTTATCAACATGATTTTCTCCTAAGTAATCAAATAAGATGGAATCCTAATACCTTGGTAGGATATGTTCAATTGAGTGCTTTCACTTCGTTTATGAGTCACCAGATGTAGTGGATTCATGCTTTATCTCAAATATATTATGATGAGGCACATGATATGGATGACATGGGAATATCATGCTCCCCCAAGGGTAGTCATGGAACATAAGAATATACTCGAGCATTCTCATTTTATTCCTAGCCTCCGACGAATTCAAAGAATTGTCATGTCTCTGAGTAACATACATATCAAATATCTCACACAAGGTTGGAAGCTATGCTTGATTGCCAATGAAGATGGGATTGTTTGACAAATGATCAGAGGAAAAAAGAACTCTTATGTTATCCTAACTTCAATGTAGCCTTGAACAAGACTGGGAGATATACATACTTCTTGAAAAGATGTGGGACCTAGTGGATTGGTCTAAAATTTCATCTCCCATTCATTTGGTGTCGCTCACCAAAATATCAATAATTATTTTCTTGGGAGACATGGGAAGAGGAATCCTTTTGGTAGGACATTATCAAGAAATATGTTTACTATGATATGGGGGAAGTAGGCCACCCCCCCTGCAGCTGGAGTAACATCCATCAAAAAAATTATTACCCTGTTTCATTTGATTTTCATTCTAATGATTAGGTTGCATGAGGATGTGCAACACCTTCGTTTGGGGGAGATGATGGGTTATGTTTTTTTCATCCTTTGATCATCCTTTTTGTCTATAAAATTATCCTTTTTCCTATCATTTATGCCTTGTTTCTACCATTTTGATGATTAGATCCAAGACTTGAGGCTCAAGGTAATCTTCATTATGAATTCTAAGTTTTTGTTTTATTTTTTTATTAAACCTTAGACAAAGGATAGCATGCTCTATATCTATCTTTTGAATAATGAATTAAGTTGGGAGTTGTTGCAGATTTGTTTTCTATGAATCTACGTGAGCTATAGGTCCATTGTTGTAGGTCTGTTTTCTACAGGTCACTATAGCTTATATGGAGGGGCTTACTATAGATTGATGGAAGCACAATAGTGTGGTTGAATGGTCCCAAAATAAACACACTATAGATACCATATAACCATGTCTTTAATTCTTTTTTCCAAGATGGTTATACAATTATATTAACATATTCACCAATGGTTATGCAATCACAATTAGATCTCAATTATGAAAGTTTGTGTTCTCAACATAGTATTTTTCATTGTATGTTATAAAGATAGGATTGTAGCTTTAATTAAAATAGTTGTTTAGTTCTTCTTTCTTCTTGTTAATAGAAACATACTAGATAACCAGTGATAGAGTGAATCCCTATGGCTAGCACATACGGTGCACAACATCTCGCAAGAACTTAGATCCTTGGTTGATATAATAAATGCACAAGTAATATGGGAATTCCTACTAAAATTAGTAAGGTATTTATTTGGTTGTCACCACTTCCTCAATGTTACAATTGAGGAACCCCAAAACCATATTTTCCCTAAAATCATCATTGCATATTTACAGGTTCTGAAAGTAAAACCCAACCACCCCTTAAGCATGAAGTGGAATTAAGGATTATATCCTAAAATAGGTCCCAAAACCCTTGCCACTCAAAGCCATACCAATTGTTCTAGGTTCTTCTTGCCAAATAATCTTCTATGAGATATTTCCTTTCCATTTCAAGGTTCGTTCCATAAGGAAGTCTTCACCTAAAACAAGATTTTCTCTCTTCTCTATTAATTTAACAACTTTCTACCTTTTCTTTGCTCCATAGGCCTTTGGGGACTTTGACATAAATAAAATTGCTTAATCATAGCAATTTACTCTTCACCAAACATTGACCTACAAATCCGTAATTAGGTCTTGAATTTGCATCCCTTCCGTCACATGAATATTTCTTCAAATTATTTGTAACCTTTGTTAATTGAACTTCCAGAAATTTTAACTCTGTACTCTCATTTTCATAAATGATAGGATAACCTTTCTTGAAATGTGTTGGATAAGGAGTGAGTAATGACTTCTACTCATCCTCAATGCATATGGTATAGTGAATCTCTATGGCTGACACATATTGTGCATGACATCTCACAAGCACTTAGACCCCTGATTGCTATAATAAATGCACAAGTAATCTAGGCACCCATGTTGATATTAGTAAGGTATTTATTTGACTTGTCACCACTTCCTCAATGTGACAATTGAAGGACCCCAAAACCATATTTTCCCTAAAATCATCATTGCATATTTACATGTTTTGAAAAAAAACCCAACCACTCCTTAACCATGAAGTGGAATTGATGGTTATATTCTAAAATAGGTCTCCAAACCATTTGCACTCAAATATATACCAATTGTTATAAGTGCTTCTTGCCAAATAATATTTTGGCGAGATATTTCCATTCCATTTCAAGGACTCGTTCCATAAGTATGTCTTCACCTGAAACAATATTTGCTCTCTTCTCTATTAATTTAATTATTTTCTTCATTTTCTTGGTTGTAGAGGCCTTTGGGGACTTTGACATAAACAAAATTGATTGGCCCTAGCATTTCAGTCTTCGCCAAACATTGACCTACAAATCCCTAATCAGGTCATGAATTTGCATCCCTTCAATCACAACAAGATTTCTTCAAATTCTTTGTAACCTCTGTTAATAGAACCTATAGAAAACCTAAATCCATATTTTTAGTTTCATAAATGATAGGAGCACCTTTCTTGACATGTATTAGAGATGGAGTGAATAATGAATTCTTCGTCATCCCTAATGCACTTCATCCTTTTAACCACAATATGGCACTAATATCATTATTGTTCTCGTTAACATTGTTACTAACTGAGAAACTAGGGTTGTCAAAAGGAAACAATTCTAGCTATGTCTCCTCCTAGATTTTTTCGAACAAAACTCTACAATAGTTTTGGCATGGAGTTTTGCAAGGGTATTTGACCCTCATAGGTCCTTCATTCCTTGGAGTATTAGGATCATTACAAATTACCTAATCTGAAATGAACTACCCACTAACAAAAATCATACAATCCCTCTAATGGATATGTCATATAACCGACTAGATCCTCTTCATAATCTATCATCCCTCCATACCTTTCTACTTTTCAATAGCCCCGTAGTCTATAGAAGGTTGCTCTATTTTTTTTGCACTCTATTAAATTTAACTTTTGGAGATATTTAATATTCTTTTTTTTATTGCAGAAAAGTTTAATGAAAAAATTGGAAAGTTTCTAAAGGGGCTAACATCACAAGAGAGAATGCTCGTAAGGGAGGATAACATTATTGAGATTGGATTGAGTTTGACAAATCTCATTCAAATTTTCTCTACCAATGTTAAAGGTACAATTTATCTTACATTTTTCAATGAATTTTAGAGTGTACATTATAGTATTAATTGAATTCAATCTACTACATTTTTCATGATACTTATTTGTTATATGACATGGATATTAATGTTTGAGCACAAGCTATAGATATGATGATGAACCAAGGAAAATATTTGATTGAAGGGAAGACAAACCATAAGGTTCAACTATTGAATATATACAAGATGATTCGAGAGGAGAGGTTATGAAGTATGGGAATGACATAATTTTCCATCTAGAAATATTTGATATAACTAGTAAAATAATAATCAATAATTGGATATGGTTGCAAATACAAATAAAAAAGGATTCTAATGTGATGTTATAACCATACATGTGATATTGAATGTGACACTATTAGCATCTACTTATGATGCCAATACAACACATTTATTTTTGTGCATTGATATGGCAATGTAAAATAGGACACAACGTGCATTATTGTGACACCCATATGTCGTTATATGAACACACTTGACATGAAACACAATGTTATATGAACACACTTGACACAAAACACAATGCTATATGAACACACTTGATGCAAAACATGATGTTAACAAGGTCACAAATATTCACACCAAATATGATGCAAATGCAACACAAATACGATGTAAATACGACACAAATACGATGTAAATACGACATTACATGATGATATATAATGCTATAGAAAAACACATGATGCAAAATGTGTATCTAACAAAACATAGATTCACTTTCATGACAACATGAGTGATGCAAAAAACAATGCATTGTGATGCAAATGTTAACACCCCCAACATTGTGAACACCAAAAGATACACACACACACACACAACAATGTTAGGTGGTGCACATGTCACAACATGTTTTTCTAACTGAAATATAAAATCTTGCATCATCACAATGCTTTTTATATAAATAAAAACAAATTTATTAACATTTCTATTAATTTACAATACCTCTTAACATGAGAATTTACAATTCTTTCCACATAAGTTAAGTTATGATTTATTTTTTTAATATTTTGACCACTACATTGTAAAGTTAAGATTTTAGGTTGAGCATATTTAGTTTTTTTAATCTATTTTACAGAGTTAATTATAGTGTTTACTTATTTGAAGTAATTTGTGAACATATTTATTCAACATAATTTTTTAAAGACAATTTATATTTACTCCCTTAAATAAAATAAAAATTACAAGTTATCTTTTCTTCTCCTTAAAATAAAATAACATTCAATACATAATCTAATGAAACTAGTTGAATTTTTAATACCTTTAATTATAACACATTTTCTAACTTAGAACAGAAATTGATTCTCTTTTCTTATCTTTTCAATAAAAATTCTAATAATTACAAGATCGCTCCTTAATCACATTTCAATATCAATATATACTTTCTCAATAAATAAGATACAAATATTATTATTATAAATAATTACTATAATTAAATTTTAAAAATTAAGCATTAATAATTTTCTAATTTGTATTGGTTCTTTTCATCCTTCTAACAAAACAATTGAATAAACATTTTAATGATATCAATCTCACTCCTTAATCATTTCAGTATCAATGGGTGTCGTTCCATCTCAATAAATGAGAAATGAACATTATTTGACTAAATGATAAAACATAAATAAATTTAAAAAAGTAAGCATCAATGTGATAAACATTTTAATGGTATCAATCTCACTACTTAATCATTTAGTATACTAAATGGGTGCCTTCCCATCTCAATAGATGGGAGAAGAACATTAATTAGCTAAATGCATAAAACATAAATAAATTTAAAAGAGTAAACATCAATATGGTGTGTTGGGTCCAACATGAAATTCTTTACATGTATTTGATGCATTTCTCATATGTATTTGATGTATTGTTTTGATATATTGGAGTATATGAATAATAGTGGTACCATCTATAACATATTGCAAAGTTGCAAAGTTTATAAGAAAGTTAAAATCCTATTTCACATGACACTAAAAAAAAAATGCATTTATCTAAAATTATGATAGTTCCATATTTTATAAGGTAAAAACAAGTTAATAAGTTTTAAATAATTTTTCTAACACATTAACAAAGTAATAAATTTAAATTTCTTAATATTGTATTATAAAAATGAAATATAATGTAATAAATTTAGATTTTTTAATATTGTATTATCAAAATGAAATATATTTATAATTTAGATAAAAGAGATATATGGTATATCTTCATTTAATATAATTTTTAATTTAACTTGAAATATTGTTTGTTTAATATGTTGTATAGTTTAAAAGAGATATGTCATGTACATTTATTCAATCCACTTTATATTTTAGATAATAAAAAGTTGTGTTATTATATGAAAATAAATTAATATATTATATTTTAAAGGAAAAAATAAAATTGATTATTTATTAATATTTTAATGTTAAATAAATAAATAAATTGATAATCATTTATTGTAATTTTAATTTTTTTAAATAATAAATTTGTATTTATTCTTTTAATCATTTTTTAAATTATTTTATTGATTTAGTATTAAGATAAATTTATGTTAATGGCTAAGTATAAAATAAATAAATTAAACATCATGTCAAATGAGTGATAAGATAAAGACTTGACTTTTTCTATTAACATTTTTTTTTTAAATGTTTCCTTTAAACTCATCATATAAGGGCATTACAACTACCTGGTCATGGACCACAAGCAACCCACTTGAGCAAGGAAACAATTCTTTAAAGGAAAACCATTAAAGTAAGAAACAATTATTTAAAGGGAAACCATTAAAACAATCATTTCTTGCACCTAGCGGCAATTGCTTATTCATGTCTTGTGGAGAAATTGAATAACCTAACATGATACCATTTTCACATCTAATAACCTAGTCAACAACAAAATCTGGTTAACAAGTGTAATTACGTCCTTAATTAAGTGAAATAAAACACACAAATCCATGACCATCCCAAATTGTCTAAAACATACAAATCAAACTCCTTGATGTAAGAAAAAGGAATGACAACCCTAGATTATTCTCACACAATTTTTTTACTATCAACATACCTAAAACCATGCCACTATTATAACTTGTTCACAATAACCTTATAGCCACAAAAAAAAAAAAAGAGTTCAAATCCCATTTCTCTCTTGTTTACCAGTATTCACTATACATGCATGTGCCACAAGAAAGACATTTATTTTTGTTCTTGACTTTTTTTTATTTAATTATATAAAGAATTTTTTAGAGTGAACATTTCATCCATCATAAAAGTATAGATGATTTTCCCATGTTTCCTCTTAATTTGGGAGAACACTTCACCCATCATAAAAGTGTAGATGATTCTTCCATGTTCCCTTGTAATTTCGGAGAGTACTAGCAGAGATTTTATCGTGAATTATAAAAATCATAAATTAAATAGACACTATATTGATATATGAGATCATTTCTTATTTATAAGATATATATACTTTACTTTATTTAAATTTCATTGCTTAATTTATAAAAATGTATTTGTTTAAATTTAAAGTTAATGAAAAAAAAATTATTCATGATGCATCACATATATCTAAAGAACATATATCTAAAGTAATGTCTTTATTCATAGAGTTTATCTCCTATTTAACAACATTCTTGTGCTTAAATTAGTATATTTCACATATAAAAACAAAAACATGCTTAAATTAGTATATTTTCACAGATAAAAACAAAATTAGATGTAAACCCTGGGTTGGTTGTTTCATGCTCGCATGTGAACAGCTTTATTTGATGAGCATGTCATTGTCATTAATGAACAAGTGGAAACATGGCAGTCAAACTTATTCATGTAAAGACAAGGGAACAACTATAGAAAGCAACAGTTGGTATCCAACGAATTTTCCTAACCAATGGTCATTCTGCTGTCAAGCCGAATTTACTAACCAACCAATGGTCTGACACTACCACTAGATTGCCACAACTCAATGATTGGCTCTTTATCCAAGTGTTGACTAACACAAATTTATTACGTGGCAACCATGGAACCATAAACCCTAATTCCTATAAACCCTAATTCTTATGCAATATTATATGTTTTGGGATCGATGGTGTAGTATTTAATTTTAACTTAATTTTCATTAATTATCTATTTTTTTTAAGAGTTTCTCTATTACAAATTTATTATATTTATAATAGTGAAAAGTGAGTTTGAAATATATGTGCACATTCATTAAATTAAGTTAAGTGATATTTATGAAGTGAAAAATTGAGATTAAAATTAATAAAATAAATTGTATTCATTAAATTAATTTAAGTAGTAAAAATTTGAGATTGAAACTAGTAAAATAAATTATATTGGATTAATCATTATTTATAAAATTTATATTTAATAGTCAAGACATTTTCACATAATTTAGATAATGTTGGCCATTTTCACTTAAGTGTACTTTACTATGAAGTTTGGAGTTGAGTAATTTTATAACATATTATTATTTTTTAATTACTAATTTTTAATAAATTTAAAAGATAAATGTTTTTTAATATGAATTTTATAAAATTTTATAATTATTGTAGTTAAATTATAATTATTTTGGAATATTATATTTTATTAAATTTCAATTAGGTTTTTTTTAAATACAAAATAATTTAATAAAATTATTATTTTTATTTACATATTTTTTTTCAATTTAGGTGGGGAGGATAACAAAATTCTCGGAATCATCCAAGCTAAATTCAATTGATTAAGTTTAGTATTTGACATGTAAGGTTTGACATGCAAGGAGTTGTCACTTTTGCTTGAAATTTTTGGACATGAAGTATAGGTTACTATTAGATTATTATTATAAATTAGATTATTACTATTATTATTAATATAAATTCTTCTCTATATAGAGAGAGGAATTTATATTAATAATAATACTAATAATCTAAAATCCAGACATCAAATTGGTGTATGAGACCCCCTTGTTTCTGGGACAAAGGAACCCCTCCACCCAACAATTTGACTGGTAAAGTCTACGGAGGTATACATACCCTACCCCCCTATGGATTTGAACTTGTGACCAACGATTATATAAAGTACTTCATGTCCAAAAATTTCAAGCAAAAGTGACGGATCCTTGTATGCCAAATACAGAGCTTACATATCTCTTTGGGAAAAAGGTCACAATACTCCCTATAGCTATAGAGTTAAAATAAACCCCTAGTATTCTAATAGCTTTAAAAAACATAAAACTTATCAAAACACATGATGGTTGACAACCTCATCCAAGCCAACATTTGATGGAAGAGAGTCTTGCTTCCCAATATCCATATCTTCAACTAGGTGGTGCACAATGTCCTCTTTCTTTTACTCTCCACGAGCTAGATTCACTAACATTCTTTGATTGGAAGCCCCTGGTTGGACTCCCTTACTCAAATTCAAAATCATATTTCTCAGCATGTTGCATTCTGCTTCTAGAGTAGTTATATGTTGTTTCTATTGTACTAATGTGCCCATCACTGATGCAAATTGAGAAACGCCCCAGTGCTCATTAACATGTATACTTGCAGTGATTAAAAAGATAGAGATTCTATTACATTGAATTAACTCCTCTTGATTAAACAACACACTCCTAATTTCTTGCAACTCCCTATAATCCATTAGAACGAGACAAAGACCAAAGCCAATGACAAACAATATACTAGAGAACCAAACTAAGGCGAAGAACAAGCAATATATTAGAAGCTAGAAAAGGAGCCTTCCTACCGAGAAGACACCTTCAAGATTCTCCCAATTTGACACTTTCTAAGAACTTTGGAGGCCGGAAACCCTAAACCCAACATAAGACTAAACCAACCACGAAAGCGGTCCACATTTCTTGAGTCTAAAGACACAAAGAAACATAGACAATTCATTCTAGAGAGGCAAAAACCAAATGCATACTAAGGGTCAAAAGATCCCTTTGCATTGATGAAGCACAACAACACCCATGGGAGACCTCTTGGACTAAAATTAACTAGACCAAACATGCACATTACCACAGTAAAATAAATAGTGTCTCTTAGCAAACATTCGTTGAGCATCTGACGCAAATTTCCAAATTCCTTAGGATTCCTTCCCCTCCACATTTCCATAATCCCACCTTGACAATGAAAACACCAGTGGCTAATTTAAATTTGTGCCTTGCCATGAAGCCAAACATGCAAGGGGGTAGGTCAGTTTCATCAAATTACTTGCCTTGCTTTGAAAATGAGGCCTATAGTTGCATGACATAAGGAGATTTAATGCAACCATCCTCACCTTTGGAATCAATCATATTTGATTAAGGTATGGTTTGATGGCATGTGGTTTCATTAATCCTAATTACCCCAGCTTTTAGATTAGCAAACTCATTAGCAAACATGTTTGTTGGTTGATTGTTTTCCCTCAAAACCTAATAAAACAATTTTTTTTGGAAATTGCCGACCTCCTTATGATCCCAAGCCAATATAGATGCAAGATTATAATCAGTTGGTAAGGATTTCAAGATCATTTGATTGATTATTGCACTTGAGTCTCCCACAACAATCAACAATTGAATTCAAGAATCAACAGTTATACACAATCCTTATAATAGGGCATATGCTTCAACTGGATTGTTGGAGGAGTTCCCTAGACCCCACACATATGTTATTTTAGTTTTTCCTCTGAGAACAATGATGATCCCCCCACATTTGCCACCCCCTATATAGATATATTAAAAAAAACAATGGAAAAACTTAAGGAATATTTCCCTATATTAATGGGTAACATCTTTAATAATATATTTTTTTTAGTAAGTAAGATCTATATTAATTTTGACAGAATGTACATGTATATCTTTGGTGGTTCAAATACCAAGAAATGTCGAGACAGACTTCTAAAACCAAGAGATACCAAGTTTGTGAGCTTACCCCTATGGGGAAACCAGGCTAAAATTTGAAAATAAACAGTCTGAGAAACATAGACCTAGATAACCAATAGTCTATAATGACAACTATAAGATTCTTGATAGCCCGGGCATACAAAAGCTTGAACAAAACTAAAATAAAAAGGTTAGATTTCATGTTAACCAATGGCACGAGGAACCTAAGAGGCCGACGGGACAACAACATCCAGATTTCCAGCAGTTGAAGAAGACTCCACCCATGGACAATGTGTAATAGGGACTTGGAAGGAGCCACCATGAGGCTTGGCAATCTAGTTAACCATCGAAATGAGATGAGCATTATGTGCCTCTAATGTCTCCATGCAACGCTTTAGCTGCTTGAAACAGTAGCATCCCCAATGCCATGATCGTTTTAGTGTGCCAATAAAGCTCAAGAGTCCTATAAATTTTGTAATTCTTGGTTCTAGTGCAACCCAAATCTGAAATAATACCTCCCACTTGATTGTTGACCTCCTCATCGTCCTTGAACTTTCTTACTAATTTAACCTCTGCTTCTAGGGCATGCATGATCGCCCGGTCCTCCCAAGGGACAATCCTAATAGAACTCAACAACTACAATGGTTGCCTTAACAACACGCGAGGGACCAATAGGGGAAAGTCAGGGTCTTCTCCCACGAGGGGCCATGACGAAATGAGGTTGAGGGGATGAAGCAATATTAGCAGAGACAAAGCAAATGGCCCAGCCAAAAACAAAAGCATACCAGAGCAAGTGTTGAAGCCAAAACACTTTGGAAGCCATAGCCTGCCCCGAACAACGATTTAACTTCTCCATGGCATCATAACCGCAAAAGCAAGGCGTACCTTGGCTTCAATGCAGTATCTAGTCATGAGCGAGGGTATCGTGCAATGTCGTGCACGGAGAGCTCGGATCATGTGAGCCATCTTTCTGCCCTTCAACCTCCTGATTGTCTTTATAACCCGACTTGTCCCTTCAACCACATGGAACCGCCACCTTTTATTGTGTAGCGCGATTGATATAAATTAATATATTTGAGTCAATCTTTGTTACACTTTTAATTAAATACCCAACCACATTGACAACTACTTATTACTTTATTCTTTTTTGAAATAATTGTTATATTAATTTCTAAACAAACAAATAACACATGTAATATATATTGAAGAGACTGAATATAATTAAAAAACTTAATGCTTATCTAAATGAATTTAAATAAATATTAATAAAATATCATAAATGTTCTAAAATTATATTTAAAGATTAACATATCTTAACTAAACGTTACACTCAATGATTCACAACAAACTCATCCATATTGAGCACAACTAGAATACTTGCATGCCAAGTCAACACTCTATTCATGCCCACGACCTATGCATGCGCTGCCATGTCATCACACCACATCAATTTCGATGCATGACATCACGAAGCGAATCTGCCAGTGTACCCGCAAATCAGTGCGAGTAGCTACATTCCATAATCTTCTTTGCACACGTGTTCAAGTTAGATCCATATCATATGCCACCTGTAAGACTATTTTAATAGGAAGTCAAATAACTACCCCCAATTAAAAGGGGACGCTACAATTATTTGGAAGAAAAAAACAGCCTAGATTTGACTAGAGCGCGTGACGATAGGCTCGAGGAAAAATCCGGGCCAACAAGTCTATTCCACATATAAATAAATCTATGGAATAAGGGAACTATTTTTTCCACCACGAGTTTAAAAAAAGACCTTCAAAATCTGCGAGAATCATCATATATCGGTGAAAAATGGCAACATCAGGATGATGATTGGAGTTAAAATCAAAGAGTTTTGTAATAGTTTTTCCTTCGTTTTCTTTTGTTGTTGGTGTTGATAATGGGCACTCCATCCTGAGGTTTGGTTTGTGTTATTGTGTTTGCGATGGATACCGATATGAAGGAGAAGGAAAAAATGAATATGCAGATGCTACAGACTGGGCTCTTCTTCTACTTGTGGGCATCAGCAGTCTTCATGGAGAATATAAATGAGCTGAGCTATTAACAGAGGAAACCAGGGGCCATTCTTCCCCAGTTGGCAGAAGAGCGTTGTTTCATGCACTCAGGTTAGATCACATATATATTTAGTCTTGGGTTTTCGGATTTGGATAGTTTATTTTTTACCTCAATTATTTTGGGGGATGATCTTATTTGAGCAATTGTTTTTCCCTGAAAATCTGCATTGCGCACACTGTATTTGGGAAAATCTCAGTTGGGTACCTTTGTTTTACCAAATGAAAGGCCCACTTGGGTACTTTTTTTATGGGGCAAACTTCAGTAGGGTACTGGTTCTTTCGCTTGGAAATCAAAATTGGGCTCTTTTTTATTTGGGGAAAAGCTCAATTATGTACTGAGTTGTTGGGAAAATCTCGATGTGATTGGTGGTCTTATCTGAGAAACATGATCGAGTATTTGTATGTATGTTTCTTGAGCAGAAAATCTCAGTTAGGTATTCTTTTGTTCTGAAAAGACATCCTTGTTGCAGGTCTTCCACAAAAGTCTTGATAGGGTACCTGAGCTTATAATAACTGTCATGAAGTAGGAGCTGGTGTTAAGAGAGTAACCAGGGCTGTACTCTTATCCAGGACCACATTGCTTGATTTTGTTCCATCAGGTGTGAAATCATCTAGCCACTTGAGCTCTCTGTTGTTCTTCTTTCTTTTGATTGCATGGATTGCATATGAACTTTAGGTAACCTGTAGGATTAAACAAAGTTTAACAGGTAGCTGTATCCGAAATTAGGTTATTGCAAGGCAGGGAAACTTGACTTCCAACATGCAGGCTTAAAATCATCCTTGAATGATGTTAATCTGATATGACCCTTCATGGATAATATTAAATACAAAGACACGCACAGTTTTGAAGGACATGATCTCTTTCTTTTCCATGCTTCTGCTTTATTTTTATTTCATGATCGATTGATCAACGTATCCTTCCTTAATCAGTATATTAGATGGGTGGTATAAGTTGTTCTCCTTTTGAWTGATGCCTCATTTCGTAGTGCAAGTTGAAGAATATCTTAAATGCCAGTGGATTGATTTTATGTTTTCATAKTTTCCAGAATGAAACATTGTTGATTGTATGGYTGAATCTATTCTATTTGACAAGTGTTTCGCCTAGTGGCAAGACCACAACATTAAAGCTGCTAGCATCTTTATTTGGTGAAAAGGACCCTTAATTAGCATGATTGATATACAAAGTTTGGGGAATGATTTTCAATTGATAATATTTGTTAATTATACTTTTGAATGATTTCTGACTAATTGAATATTTTTTTAGACTTTGGTTCATTGATTGCAGCAGTTGAATCCTGTTTTCAGTCATGCGTGGGACTTGTGAAAACATCTCAATCCCTTGTCAAATGAATACCTCGGTGATTGTATATGTGTTATATTTTATTAATCCTCTCTAAGTGATGGTTGATTATTGTGTAACTGATACACTTAAAGCATTCAGCATGGTATCAGGCTAGTCTAAATATTGGTAGAACATCATCAATTCTAGTGCACCTGTATTTAGGGTTTATCTTGGAAATTAAGGTCTGCTTATGAGATTAGAAGCTAGTTGGTGTGTGCATACTATATGCCTAACAAAATGCATTTATGCAGACTTTTTGGTATAGGGAGCAATTTAACAAATCATTAACTTCTTATTCATGGACAGGTAACATGACTGTACAAATGGAGATGGGTATTAGGCAGCTGCATCCATTACCAGTGCTTTGCAGCAAAGTTGAGTGGGCATCGAGTTTAAATGATAGCGAGTTCCCATTAGCATCTAAGTTGATCGATTTGAATGGAATGAATGGTCTTAGATACACTAGTTTGCGGGATATTATGCCCTGTTCCCCAACAAGTGTGGGTTCTCCTCGGAGAGAGGGTAATTGGTGCAGTTGTACCACTATCTCCATAAAAAACAACTTGGTTAAACATGCAGCTTGTGCCTATCTTCAACCAATGATAACAGAGAGCCATAATGATGATGACTTTTTTGTGGGTTGCTGGTCAATGTTCACAAATGATGGCTCCTTGTTTTCAAGTATTAAAGACTTTATAAGGACTCCAATTGATGCTTGTACTGACTTTTTCAGAACTCGGATCTTCTCAAATTTGTCAAATACTTTTGGGCGTCTTGCTGGACAGTTGAGAGGAATATTTGGAGCCAGAGTACAGAAGAAGTAATCATAATAATGCAGCTGATGATTTGAGCTTTTGCCAATTCTCTCTTTGCCAGATGTGTAAAAGAAAACCGGATAAGATCAGCTATGATGATTCCTAATCTCATAAAAATTGTGTGCCTTCAGCAATGACTGCACAGTATTGGTGTGTATAATGATAGGATTTCTTTGGCTTACATGCATCTTTTTGGATGGCCTTGTCTCTCACATAAGATGGATCGATTCAATGTATATAAAGCTTTATCTGTACATAGTGGATATGTGGATCCGAAAGACTGTCTTTTCTCTAGAGTCTACACATTGCACAGATTATATACTAATGTTGTACCCCTGGGCAATAAACTAGGGAATCTGTCTAGTTTTGTCATATTCCAGGAAAAATGGTTTTCTTGCAAGATTTTCTAAGAGAAACCATGCTGATTATATGCAGCAGCTGGTTTCCGAGCTTCGATGATTTTCAAGTTTTAACATTTAGGGAAAAGATAGACCCACCTGAGAGCAGAGCTGTAGGTATCTGCCATTTTAGAGTGAGCTTGTGTTGATATTTGGATGTATTTTTTTTCCCTTCCAGAGCAAAGTGTGGGTAAGATTCTGGATCCATTCATCCAGATCTGTTACAGAGATTCAATTTTCTGCATGCTATCTTTCGGTGACTTAATTATACAATTTTTCATTGTGGTTTCATTTTCAAGTTTGCACTGCATCCAGATTTTATACAAACCACCTGTCATCCATATATGTTATTCATTGCTGATGTTGCATTTAGTACATATTGCTCTTGGCCTATTGGGACTTATATGTACACTACACTCACAAGAATCACACATCAAGAACATTTTAATTCTGACAGTACTGTTACCATTGTGATGAAGCATCAGCGTTCTGTGTTGACTGACTTCCTTTTTTTCTTGAAAGTATTTTTCTATTAATCAGAAGAATTATTGGCATCCTGGTAAATGCCAGCCTCGTTGTAAGTATCCTAAACTACCAGTCAGCAGGGTAAATATAATCAGACAAATATTAAATTGGGGTCTAAGCCCAGTGATCGCTCTCTTTGGTTTCTATAACTCATTATTGGTGGCTTGTTAACACCAGTTGTTTTCCCTTCTGTTTGAATAGCACAGTGATCTTATGAACCAAAACACATGCTAATGTTCTCAGTTCATCATTGAATATCATAGATTGCTTTCTAGCATTAGCTGTTCCTTTAACTCTAACAATCCTATTTGTGTCACCCTTTCACCTTTGCCAACTTGTTTTGCGAATTGCATTCTCCATCTTTAATGTTAGATTTTGTCATTCAAATGTGTCCTTTGATTAGAATCAGAAGAAACTCTTGCAATTGTTTGCCTCTATGTAAATTGCATTCTCCATCTTTAATGTTAGATTTTGTCATTCAAATTTGTCCTTTGAATAGAATCAGATGAAGACTCTTGCAATTGTTGCATCTAAAGATATCAATTATCCATCCTCTCTTTGCTTACAGCAAATCCAAGTTCACGAGTGAACAAACAACAGATCAAGTACCGAATCGATGAGTCTCTATAAGATTAAAGATAAAAACATATTTCATGTTAAATATGGCATATCGCTAGTAGCTAATGGTGAGGAGATCAAACTTGTACTAATGATGAGCCTTGGGTAATCACCCAAATGGATCCGGATGAGGCCAGATGCAAATCCTTGGTGATTTTGACAGCATAGAAATGCTCCTCGTAGTATGATTGCATAGCCAAAGGTCAGCTGTAAGCAGCATTTTTAATATATATCATATCGAGTTGATGTAATAAATGTTTTACTAACGTTGTAGTAGTATTTTGTTTAAGCACTCAAGTAGGTGGAAGCTAGGTGAAAATAGTAAATGTTTGCAGGCCTCCTAATGCCTATAAATATAGACTCCCGTTTGTATTCAGTGGAATCAATCAAATAGAGGTTTAGGTTTCTATTGTGCATCTCTGTTAATTTCCATTGTTCTCTCTATTTTCTCATTGTTGGTAAGTGCCCATCTTTACTGGACAGATTTTGAGACCATGTTGCTCATAGAATCGTCCTCTACTCATGATAAACGTTTCTATGCTATTTTTTTTATTATATATTTTGTCAAATTGAGAACTCTTTGAAAGATCCTGTATATGAACTTGTTTTTCTAAATGAACAGAAGATTTTGTTGCTAATCCAAACACTAGCAAAAATGGTGCAACTACAACAACCACTATGGTGAGCTCAATTCATATACATAGTCACTAGGTTAAGGCGCAACAAATAATGAAGCTAATTAGACAAAGTAAAAATGAATTAACAAATCATTCATACACATTGGCAACATTTTGGAGGCTTACACGTGTTTAGATAAGTTACAATGCTTTTATTATTGCAAATTATGTTTTTTTAAGTAACTTTTAAAGGTATATGATTTTTTTTAATGAATATAAGATTTGTTGCTAATCCAAACACTAGCAAAATTGGTGCAACTATAACTGCTATGATGAGCTCAATTCATGTATAGTCATTAGATTAAAGCACAACAATTAATGAAGCTCATTAGACCAAAAAATGAATTAACAAATATTCACACATTGGTAGCTTTTTGGGCTAGCGCTTGTTTAGATAGGTTACGATGCTTTTTTATTGCAAATTATGTTTTTTCTAAACAAACGTAAGATTTGTTACCAATCCAGTTGCTAGCAAAATTGGAGCAACTACCACTATGATGAGATCAATTCATACTGTCACTAGATTAAGTTGTGACAAAGAAAGCTAATTAGAAAAGGAAATGAATTGTTAAATCATTCATACGCATTAGTGCAGTGATATAGGCAATATTCAACTCAAATTTTCATTACTTAAGTAAACTTTGTAGTCAGTGATATAAACGAAATGAAGCTTTACATCAACAAAGAACAACCAAGTGAACCAATTTACAATGTAGAGATGGCATATAAATCATTATACTAATAGAATACAAAATTATTTGTATTTAATTTGTTCATATCCTAAATTACATTAGCGTACAATTTTTGGAAAGATGGAAAGATGAAGAGGCAAAGAGTAAAAAGGTGATTCGTTAGCACTCTTGGGCTTCTATGCACAACTACTCGTTGAATTGTCCATCCACTTTAGTGCCCCCACATTGAATTAACTTGTGTGTTTGCACTGAAGAGCAACAAGTTTAAAAACAAACAAACTTGTGAAAAACGTGATTGGGTTGTGTTGGATGCAATTTATGTCCTGGCCAACACAGAAGGGATAATCAAGCCTAAAACCCTTCAACCATGGGTTCCCATCCCTTACGTGCCTATTCTCCAGCTCAAGACTTGGTTGCCTATAGGGAAACAACGAGGAAAAAGGTTTCCTATTTTGTTCTTATCCTAAGAGTAAAAGAAAGACTATTATTTACACTTTGTGCATTTCTACAAGCAAGGGGAAATGAACATTTGCTGAAAGAAATGGAATTTAAACTTTGAATCAAAAAAAATCCATTGCACTAAATAAATATCCAAGTAAAACTCTGAGGTGACTGCTCATGATTGTTTAAATTCGATGCAATCTGAATTTAAATGATGAACAAAGCATAAGAAAACAATGTTTACAGCAATTAACCACAACACTCATCTTAATTTCGCTAATATAAAAGATTTTCATGTAAAATCAAATTCACAAAGCTAGCATCTTCAATAATGACAAAACTACCTTGTGCTCGACTCTGACAACCACATCAAACATTAGAACCAATAACAGAAAATCACTTACAAGGCCAGTAAAAACTCAAAAACCAATCTAAAAATCACCGTTGATTTTATTAATAAATATTTTCTTCTGGATTGGAGGAATAAAGAGAGATAATGCCCAGAAATTTTTTTACACCAGATCCCTCTCTTTCATTCTATCTATAAGAATTATTTATAATCATGCAAAACAATCTTTGTATATTTCAATGCCCTTGGACTGGGCTTCCTTCATAACTGATGCTTCTCAGCCATCCGCACTAGCTAAGAAATGATGAATCTGCATCAAATGAAGAGTAACACATGATAGTTTTCCTTATGTCATCATTGACTCATGGCCGAATTTCATAAGTGAATAACCATAGAAACCAACATGCCATTCATTATGACACTGGGCACAAATATATATATAACCCAAATATATCAAGAACTATTTAAATATATCAAGATTTGCAGGTTTACTCGAGACATAATACATGCAAAAGAGCTATATAGAAAGAATGCTATATAATAACTCTGGAACAAATATAAGATCAGATCAGATACTGCATTATCATCTACCATGGAGTATTATGTTTTATAACATGCCATTCAAGATTTCCCAAAACATGTTATGTTCAAAATACTACACATTTTAGTGCTAAAATATGGTAAAGAAATAAAATGTTAACGCAGCCACAACACTCATCTACATAGTGCAAACCATATGACCTTCTATGCTATTCAAATAAAGAAACATGGTTTGTCCAAAATTGATAAACAATAGAAAACCATTGACATGAAAGTGAAATCAGAAATATGCCTTTCAAAACAACTTTTGCTAAGACAGAATACGCATTCACACCTCAGTGTCGCAATATCTTCATGTTCAAACGAAAGGATAGCTTGGACTTGCAAGTAAAGTAAATGCTGATTTCTTGTTACCATGTAAACACAATAATTGACTACCTTTTACCTCGTTGTAATCATTCTATGAAATGCATAACCACTATCATTGTCTATCTTTTACTTCTTTGCAATCACTCCATGCAATGCATAACCACTGTCACTAATGAAAACAACTCAGCTTTTATTTATTCAAATCCAAAAGATGTTGTAAACTAATTTAGCATGCTATGATCTTAAACGTTGCTCTAGTATACAAAGTACAATTGCATCAACATCATCTCAAGTGAATCTACAATGTACCTATTTCATAAGCAAATAAAGATGAATCTGATTTTTTGTAACCTGAGGTTGTTAGTTCGAAACACAAATAAGCCCTTCATTCCAAGCAATTTACATGGTGGGTAAGGCACAAGACCAGTGAGTATATTTGGTGAGTAAAACTTAAAAATTTGAATATGTTATAATGCAAGTGACCTATTTGAAACATGGCTATACAACTCAAGTAACAGAATCAGATCCAAGCCCAATCTTATTCAGCCAACCACATAACATTAGCTCAAGCCTCAGACAAACAAGTGAAATACATCAAACCAACGTATTGCACAACCCCATCTCTTCAAAAGAGAATTGTCATGTCCTTGTCATTTTAAATAGCAAAAGCTAAACTATTTGATTGGCACAATCACTGTGTATATCAGTTTTGCAACTCTCATCATGCTCCAAATTTAGTAAATAAGGATAATTTACCACAAGAATTTAAACCACCCATTGTTCAAGCACACAATGAGGGACTTAGCCATTCATGGAAATCTTCAAAGCTTGGGAATATCAACAGTAGCATTCAGAAATTTGAGGAGAAAGTCAGCATAGGCAAGGATAAATGCAATAAACCACACTGTTGTCAAAATTGAATGCATTTGATCATTCCCCAATCATTTAGAACAGTGAAGGGCAAAATACCCTGTCTGTATAGCTATGGGAAATGCTAAACAAACAATAAGTTGATCAAGGTTATCAAGCAATTAAGTCACACCCTAAGTAATTCAAATCAAAACCAAAATTTCATGCCAAGAATACAACAGTTCGATTCGATAGTGGGTGCAAGGCCCTAGCCTCGAATGGCTTCGAGCATCTCCACCGCATGATCACCTTAGTGGTCATTGACCAGCATGGATGGACATGACAGAAGGTTGATGGCTAGAAGAGTTGGTTTTGGGTTCCCTTACACAATGGCAAGGTGCACGATGGACATGTCGGGCACCCTTGCTCAAACTAGGCGCATCAAAGACCTTGGCAGCTGGAATTAGTTGGATACACCAAGAGAAGCTTGGAAAGGAACTTGGCAAAGGAAGGCAAAGTGGAGGTTATGGAAAATGAGCCCATCCGA
>ML796857.1:36418-47807 GCA_009831015.1 Picea engelmannii
GTAATGAGCATTGAATGATATTTGATGCATGGTGTTAATTCAAAGATTGATTGTATACATTGAATGCTATATCATTTCCAGTGTTATTGAGAAGTAATATTATAAGCCATAGTCATTTTTTGCAATCATTGACTTCGTCAATATTACTGCTGTATGTGCTCATATATAATATTGATAGTCATTAATTTATGAAGTACTAACCACTGCTGCACGTATTAGTTTTATTGTGGCTTTGTCTCGCAAACAGGTGCCTATTTTGTGGTTCATCTTCTCTTTGACTATCTTCTTGGCAGTAATCTGTGAAAGGAAAAACCTACTTCAACCTTTGAAGCCTTAATCCCTTGACCCTTTTCCTTTCAACACCCCAGATTACCTAGGGACGTCTCCCTTGGGTTTAGCCACCCTAAATAGAAAAAGCCCCCCATCGAGGTGACAGTGGGTGGGGAAGCTCCTGTTACGCTAGTTTGATCCTTACTCTTCAAGCTACCTAACCTAGACTACAAACTGAGCGATAACAGGCAGTTCTGCCTTTTGTAATTGTAGTCTATAAATGAGTCGTCGACAGTTGGCCACACTCCTCTATTCTACATTGTAACATTCTTCATCTAAATAAAGTTAAGGCACTTGCCTTGGGTGCCTCCTATACATGTGTGTTGTGGGCTCTTTATGTGTTGGATGTTATTGTTCCTTACTTTGCTTTGTGTTGGCTAACTATTGAAATATTGGCTAAGCGAAAAGGCCACACTTGGGCGTTTTCCTACCGTTGAATGAACTTGGTTGAGTAGGACTTAATTTCATTTGGTAGATTGTAACTTAAGGCGAAGTTATGGGTTGACCTTAAGTGAAGAGGCATAGTCTAGTTGTAGTAGGCACATGCTGGCCAAGCCCTGGCGACCGAGGCAAGGCAATGTCGCACGACCTCAAGTGCCGAAATGGAATTAGGGAAAATCAAGTTTGCAAAGAAAAATTCAAGCGACTTGTAGGTTCGTGACATGTGGTATCAATGTTGATTTTGAGACGGTTTTGGTGCTCTTCACCACTGTCACTATCTTGACAGGTGGTATCGGAGCATTCATCATCACGTTGAAATGAACTTGAGGCAAAGCAACAAGCTTTGGGATGAGTTGCCAAGCATTTGAGTGAAGTGCCAATGGCTAGCTTAGATGCAAAGACAACTTCCACATCGTGAAGACACCGACAGTGGACAGGTTCCTAAGACTCCAAGGGTGAAGACTAGGCTTGCAACCTTAGAAAGGAATGTCGAGAAGATGACAACCTCTCTTTGTAAGCATGGAGAAAAGGAAGAATCCTTGGAAGAAGAAATGATCCACATGTGCCAAAGATTTAACAATCCATAAACAAGTGTTAGAAGATTGTAGACTCGATCACTGCAACCTTGAGCACTAATGTTGATGGATGGTTGAAAGAGGTGGAAGACTTGTTAAAGTCTGTTGTGATACAATTAAAAGACCAAGAAGACACCATTAACTTATGAAATGAGATGTTTCTAGTGGGCATAGTTTGTAGATGCCTATTGTTAGGAAATAAAAATGCGAGAGAGATAAAAATAACACAAACATAGCAACATTCACACATAAGTCACACGAGATTTAGCCTGGAAAACCATTACGGGAAAAACCAACCAACCAACAATAGATCTATTATTACCCTTGGCCAAACCCCCAAGTGAGTCTTCACCGCTCAACTCTTGGCCCATTACAATGGAGTATCACCAACCTTTTAAAGGCTTTCATTACATGTAATCCACGGGCTCTAAAACCACAGGCTACAAAAACCATGTGCCTGAAACCACCACTATTGACCCAACAACTTTGACTCTTTTACCAAGTCAAGTTTAACCTAACATTCCCCCCTTTAAACTTGACTTGGGGTTTTTCATGACCAAATCTAGCCAAACATCCCTCAAAGTCAAGGTATCTAGGAATCCTGCATGCCCCCCTATCACCTAGGTCAACGTCTAGACTTTATGAGTGAAATTTCAAACCCGAGGTACGCATGCCTAATCAGGTCTTACAGTCGTATGCCTATTTATATTCAACTCTATTAAAATTTTAATTTTTTTTTCACTTTGACAGTGGCTCATCCTCTTGTTGATGTCTGCGCAGCTTGCACACTACTTGATATATGTCACCCATGTGTCTAGCTCTCATGGATTCATCATCAAACTACTCTCACTAGAGAGTCCAAGTTTTCCCTGCTCCGATACTAGTTGTTAGGAAATAAATGCGAGAGAGATAAAAATAACACAAACATAGCAACATGCACACATAAGTCACACGCAATTTACCTTGGAAAACCCTTACGAGAAAAACTATCCAACAATAGATCTATTATTTCCCTTGGCCAAACCCAACCTAGCAGGCCAATCTCCCAGGCCTGGCCAAGTGAGCCTTCACTGCTCAACTCTCGACCCATTACAATGGAGTATCACTAACCTTGTAAAGGCTTTTATTACATGTAATCCATGGGCTACTAAAACCATGTGCCCAAAACCACCACTATTCACCTAATAACTTTGACTCTTTTACCGAGTCAAGTTTAACCAAACACCTGTGAGGATAAATATCAAGGAACCAGAATCATATGATGGCACTCGCAATGCTAAGTTACTTGAGAAATACTTGGAACAAATGAATGGATGTTCAGATGAGGCCAAGGTGAATGCTGCAATAATGTTCTTGATAGGTACCGCGAAGCTTTCGTGGAGAAACCAAGTGGAGGATTTGGCAATTGGGCGCAATATAGAGAAGATTGACCATTGGGAATTAGATGAAAGTAGCCTTGAAGGCTCAATTGAACCAATGTTGGATTGCACAAAATCAATTGTTGGTTCTTGAGCATACAGGTAGGATTCAAGCTTACATCAAAGAGTTTTCTAGACTCATGTTGGAGATAAAGGAAACGTTTGAAGAAGATAGGTTGTTCCACTTTATGAGTGAGCTGCAACCTTGGGCACAAAGTGATCTGCAACACCAGAATGTGCAGAATCCAGACCCTTGCGATAGCCACCACCACAACAGACAAGCTATTAGACTAAAATGGCGAGACCAAAGGAGGTCCAAGGACAAGTGAGGATGCTCAAGGAGAGAAGCAATTTGGCAAGAACAAGAAGAAAGAAAAAGGAAAGGCGAAGTCGTCTGGGAAGTTTGGGAAGTCCGAAGGACAAGGCCAAGCAACGAAATGCACCTAAGGAAAAATGTAAGCCTATTTCTTGTTGGATTTGTAGAAAAGATCATTATGCAAAGAATTGTCCAATGAAGTAGAAATTGCCCACTGTGGAGCAAGTAGACAAACCCTCCATTGGTGTTTTGCAATTCCTGGGTGTTGTGCTAGAAGACAAGTCTATAGTAAGCCAATAACAAGACTTCACAAGAATTTTCTATGTTTCGGTAGCGCTGAATGGAAGATCAGTCAATGCGATGGTTGATAGTGGGGCAACCTACAATTTCATGAAGGAAGATGTTGCAAGAGAGTGTGGGTTGCATCTTGAGCCAGTGTAGACTTCTTTCAAAGCAATGAACTTTGAAGTGGAAAAGGTGGTTGGCACGGCCAATGGAGTCACCGTGAAGCTTGGAGATTGGAGTGGAACTATAAGTTTCACCATTGCGCCTATGGATGACTTTGAGGTTGTTCTAGGACAAGAATTCCTAAGGAAGGCGAAGGAAGTGCCTATGCCTCATTTAGATTATTTGGACACTTTTCACACTAGGATCCAAGTGTCATCCCAATAGTAAGGAAGCAACATGAAATTGTTGGCAAGATGACTTCATTGAGCATGGTTTCCACAACCTGTCAAGGGGCTAAGCAACTTTGCAGTAGAGAACTTGGAGGTGTTGGACTTGATGGACAATCTATAGGTGGGACTTAAGGAGGAATTTTTGTGCAACCTTCAGTGCAAAGTAGTTCAATGAAAGCATTGGAGCAAAGACTTACTAGGCTTCAAGCCATAGTGGACTGCACAGTGACAACAATAGCTAGAGTGGAGGATGCTTACTTGGATAAGCAAGGCATTCCAATTCTAAGTGGACAGATGGAAACAACAGAAAATTAAACCAAAGCAATGAAGCATTCAACCCGTATGGGCTACACTTGACAGCAAACCAAGATAACAAGGTTGAGGAGTAGTGACCTTGGTATGTGAGGACCAAGGAAGAGGTTGAACCTTCCTCGGCTGCACTTGGGCAAGATCATCCAGAAATCGAAAGAAAAATGGAAGAGGGTGATGGCAAAATTGATACAAATGTGCCTCTTTTGATATATTTGACATGTCAAAAGTACGATGGTCTTCCAGACACTTCATGTGACTTAGTAGATTCTGCACAGGTTGTTGGTACAGATGTTGGTGGTGGCCTTGGCAGCCACTTGCCATTGTCTTCTCATTAACTTGCAGCAAGGAGGCTCACCACCCAAGGAGCAGGCAATGGATCCCAGTGCACCTACGGAGAAGGTGCCTTGGAAAATTCTGGTTAGGAATGACTTAACAATTTAAGGAAATGTAAGACCCTTCTCAAGGGATTAAGAGTGATAAACATGTATACTAGATTTTTGTTATTTAAAAGTTGACATTCTATCTTTATTCAGAAATAGTTATGAATCTATGAATTTTTTCTATTGTAAAATTCAAATCTGTTTCAGATATTCTGTATGTAATCAAAATAATTTCTATTTATTTTCTTTTCTGTGCAAGATTCTAACACAATTTCAATTTCCTGTCAAAGTCGCTACATAATTCATCTAAATAATTTCATAATTCAGCTAACATTTGTTGAGTGATTAATAACAATTTAACAATAAATAATAAGAGTTATGATTGTACAAAATATAGCTCACAAACTCACTATGTCATACACAGATTTCAACCTCCTATTAAGCCTCAACAGTAAAGCATTAAACCCAATATGGAACTGTACTTAATGAGCAGAAACACTAAATGACATAGATCTGAAACTAAAACCAGCAGCGGAATATAAATGAACAGTAGACAAATTCACTTATTTGGCACATAAAAATCTGGGCTATGCCCCTTGAAGAATACACAGGAAAGATGACAGATTTAAGGAGAAAATTTCTTCATTCAGCTTTAGGGAAAATTCTGATAGAACAACAATACACTTTCAGCATTAATAAACTGTACTATCTCACTATCTGAGCAAAAATTTCACCTCATTTCCTGTGCAACAGTCTTGAAATCAGAACTAGATTTCCCGTACAAACAGTACGGACTGTACAGTCACAAACAGCAGAAACAGTGTCTCGATAATGCCCAGAAGTAGTACAGAACAATACCTTCTTGTACGGATTTATCAGAAACAGAGAAACAGCTAGAAATTCATGCCAATGCCCAGCATCGATTTCTTTGCTAGCTGTAGCTGCAAAGCCAGCATAAGAAAATGTTGTACAGCCCTCTCAAAACCGTACTGTACAGCCCTTCTTTGTTGTATGGTACTGAACCATCTTTAATACTGAAATCTCCTTGAAGTGTGTGCCAATCCCTCTCCTAGGGATGTGTGCCAACTTCTTTTGCTGTTGTTTTTTCCTCCAAGCAAAGAAACTTCTCTTGGAAGTTGTGCCTTTTCACATTCCCTCCAACTCTCCTCAAAGTGTGTGCCCCTCTCTCCCTCATGAGTTGCCTTTATTCTTTTTCAAAGTTTAACTGCCCTAATCCTTGGTCTTCCAATGAGATTGACGGTCAAGATTAGATCTTGCCCTCATGAGATCAACGATCACGACTTAATCATTCGTTGAGGTCACTTAAGTCACTAAAGTGACCCACAACATCATAAAGTCACTTTTACACTTTAAAAAATAAAAGACCCAACTTTATAAAATCACTTTATAAAGTTACTTTATAAAAACACATTATAAAGTCACTTGGGAGAAAATGTGCTCGGTCACTTCCGCATGTTGGGCACCGCCAATGCAAAAGTACCTCCGAGCTACCAAATCTAACACTCCCTCTTAGCGAGAGAGGTACTTCTGGTATCATCGCCAAAATCCGTCTCCAAATCCATCATCCCATCTGTTGTCGTAGCCGCTCCCTCTGAACTAGAGGTCGTTGCTCCCACTGCACTAGAAGCTCCCTCTGAACTAGAGGTCGTTGCTCCCACTGCACTAGAAGCATCTGTTGCTACCTCCGCTGATCTATGAACTGAAGACATGCTCCTAGGTGACTTCACCCTCTCTTGAGCATCCACCTGTGTCAACTCATGCCTGTTGAGTCCTCTGAGAGTCCCGGAAGAGGACTGAGTCCCTGGTATCAACTCTCTCTCCCATGCAACCTACCCACTCTCCGACACAGAATCTGAATCCAGAAATCCACTGGACCCCAACAGAGGTCGTCCCAAGTTCCAACAACCTGTACAACTTCTCATACCTAACACCAAGCAACACTATTGTGTTTGGAGTAGCTCCCTTTGGATATAAAAATACCCAACCACAATAGAATGCCACTCCAAATCCATCAACCTCCAGAGCTGACACGGAGAGTAAGTTAATTGTCATCTCTGGAATATACAACACCCCGACAACCTCCAGAAAACCTCCCGATTCTAGTTGGAATCTAACACTTCCAACCCCCTTTACTGCAAGTTGTGGGTCGGTACCAACACCCACACAACAGTCTGAGTCTGTTTTTGAAAGACTCAAGAACATTGATTTCATCCCTATTATATGCCGAGAAGATCCACTGTCCACGAACCACACTTCAATGTCCTCGAACGCAAGACCACCACTACCAAAGGGACCAGTCACGAGAGAAAATTTCCTCTCATATTTCTCTACGAACTCGGCAACCTCAGCAGATGCTAACACCTCTGGTTCTGACTTCTTGTTGTTGTTGTTTGGACACTGACTAGCGTAGTGGCCAATCTTGTGACATGCAAAGCATCTCACTTTGCTCATGTCTTTCTTCTTCTCATTGCTCTTTCCCACAAGAGCAATGTTTTTCTCATCTGAACCATCCACTTCCTTCTCTTGAGACCCCTCCCAGATCTCCTCCTGTGTAAAATCATCCCATAATCTCCTCTAGTCAAGGAGCTTCTCTATCCCCACCACACACTTCACGAAAACCTCCCACTCCTTGGTGAAAACTTTGAGGGCTATAGGCACCAACTCTGAGTCTGGAATAACTTCTTCGACAGCCGCCAACTCATCCTTCACCTGTGCAACCCGAGTGGAGGTAGGAGGCCACACTCTCTCCCTTGGCCATCCTAGTATTATGGAGCTTGTCTCGAAGAGACATTTTCCGGTTCTCATTCTTTGCCTCATACAAATTCATCAGTGCCTCCCACGTGTCCTTGGTTGTCTTCTTCTCATCCAAATGTGGAATAAGGTGGTCTCTGACTCCGTCCAAAATGATTCTCTGAGCCTTAGCTTCCTTCACTTCATGAACATCCAAAGCTATGGGATCTAACGCAGGTACTGTCACAATGGTGTCTGCAAACAACCACAACTTGTTCTCCTTGAGAACACTTGTGATTCTCACCTTCCACTGCAGGTAGTTGGAGATCCCCTCCAACCTATCTTCAAACCTGATGCAGGAAATCATCTTTGTCTTACTGACAAAGACCCTTTCTTTCCCCTTCTTCCAAGCAAATGCCGCAACAAGCCACTGTTGTTCCAAATGTCAAACTGCCCACTGAACTTCAGAGCACCAGCTCTGATACCATGTAGAAAATATAGCTCAGAAACTCACTATGTCATACACAGATTTCAACCTCCTATTAAGCTTCAACAGTAAAGCATTAAACCCAATACTGAACTGTACTTAATAAGCAAAAACACTAAATGACATAGATCTGAAACTAAAACCAGCAGCAGAATATAAATGAACAGTAGACAAATTCACTCATTTGGCACATAAAAATCTGGGCTATGCCCCTTGAAGAATACACAGGAAAGATGACAGATTTAAGGAGAAAATTTCTTCATTCAGCTTTAGGGAAAATTCTGATACAACAACAATACACTTTCAGAATTAATAAACTGTACTATCTCACTATCTGAGCAAAAATTTCACCTCATTTCCTGTACAACAGTCTTGAAATCAGAACTAGATTTCCAGTACAAATACTATGGACTGTACAGTGACAAACAACAGAAACAGTGCCTCGATTTTTGTGCCCAATAGTACAGAACAGTACCTTACTGTACAAATTTATCAGCAACAGAGAAACACCTAGAAATTCGTGCCAATGCCCAACATCGATTTATGTGCTAGATGTAGCTGCAAAGCCAGCATAAGAAAATGTTGTATGACCCTCTCAAAACCGTATTGTAAGACCCTTCTTTGTTGTACAGTACTGAACCATCTTTAATACTTAAATCTCCTTGAAGTGTGTGCCAATCCCTCTCCTAGGAATGTGTGCCAACTTCCTTTGTTGCTGCTCTTCCCTCCAAGCAAAGAAACTTCTCTTGGAAGTCATGCCTCTTCACATTCCCTCCAACTCTCCTCAAAGTGTGCGCCCCTCTCTCCCTCATGAGCTGCTTTTATTCTTTTTCAAAGTGTAACTGCCCTAACCCTTGGTCTTCCAATGAGATTGACGGTCAATATTAGATCTTGTCCTAGTGAGATCAACGATCACAATTTAATCATTCGTTGAGGTCACTTAAGTCACTAAAGTGACCCACAACATCATAAAATCACTTTTACACT
Organism: Picea engelmannii; assembly: GCA_009831015.1. NCBI lineage: Eukaryota > Viridiplantae > Streptophyta > Pinopsida > Pinales > Pinaceae > Picea > Picea engelmannii. Next base: position 45,093 of record ML796857.1, read on the forward strand.
TTAAAAAATAGAAGACTCAACTTTATAAAATCACTTTATAAAAACACATTATAAAGTCACTTGGGAGAAAATGTGCTTGGTCACTTCTGCATGTTGGGCACGGTCAATGCAGAATCACCTCCGAGCTACCAAATCTAACAATGATAAGGGGGAAATACCTCCTAATTCTATCCGATTTTGTCCAGTGATGCAACTTCTTGTAGATGAGCTGCCTCATGTCCAAACTTGACTGCAAAATGAGATTTACCTCTCAACCAACTAGAAACAACCCCATTGGCTCCTTGGCTCTAGGAAACCCCATGGTCTCCTAGCCCTCCATGCCCAAAACTCCAAACAACACACAACCCACCTGTGTCTCAAAATCACAATGATTCTTTCACAGTTCATAGTTCAAGAGTTCATAGTTTTTCCACTTCCAAAGGTTCTCCTTCCCTTCAACCCAATATATTTCCCAACTCACGTAGCCCCTTCTCCTTTCCCTCAGGTCCCCTTTATGCCTCCTCTACCACTGTCTTCCTAGCCTCCTCGAGAAGGTCCTAAGAATGTCAACTATAATAAAATAATCCTTCCCCACCCACCCAAGATTTATTCACCTGACATGCTATTTACTTCATTAATAAAAATTAAATTGAGTAGGTCATGAAATCAAATCTCACTAAATTCAATTCAATTCGAATGAAATCAAATTTTCCATTTATCAAAAGAAAGTCTCTAAATAAATTCAATATTTAAATGAAGAAACATTATAATCCTTTCCCCAGATCGGGTGGTTGAAATGTTAAATGATGGCTCCGTCACATGGATGACAGAAGATTGTCTGCGTATATGAGTCTAGACACTTCTGTGGGCGAGCGTGGGAGATCCATCGACGAGTTATGGCATGGCATGAGTACACGAAACTCATAGCGAGATGAGGAGCTTGATGGTTCTGAGCGGGCAAGGTGTAGAAGGAGGTTTGAATGATTACCATAACATTAGCATTTGGCATGGAATGAAAATGAATGAGCAGAAAGACTGGAAGAAGATGATGGTGCCAGGTGGTTCAAGGTATTATAATGGCTAAAGTATCAATTGGGTCGCAGCATATGCATAATCCTTAGATTTCCAGTCGCATAAAAGACGTCGTGGTCGAAAAAATGGGCTCTTTGTTTCCTTTGCATCTCTGGTTTCTCTTTGTGTTCACGGATTCTGGATATATATCGGTGAGGGCTTAGTTTGGTTCTTTGATGAGGTTTTAACTACATTCCAAGTCGTTGCTCTTTTGTTGAAGGTTGAGAGCCTTGCATGTGATAGGGTCTCTGTAACCATAGAGACCTCTGGCATTCCTAGGAGTTGGTTGGTGGGTCTGGAAGAGAGGAAGCTAACTTGGGTTTTCTTGGTACCCTGTGTGTGCAAAACTCTAATTCAAGTGTGTGGTTCCCTAAACTTAATAGTAGCTCCGTGGTGGTTGTGAGTCGTGTCTGGTGTTTGCAAGAGGTGGTCATATTAGGATTTGGAGTGCAACGCAGAACTGACAATGCAACACTAGAGTTGGGCAGCCAAGATGGGGGACTCATCGGAGCCGAAGACTCCTAAACCTAATCGACAGGGATCATGAAGGAGAGGCAAGAACAAGCTTTCGGCCAACAGACAAGCCAAGTCTAGATTTCAAGGTATAGGAGCTAAAAAGGAGGCTTTGCTTTCGCAGCAACAATATCATGAGGACACACCCGAGCATATTCAACAAGTTGTGGAAGGATTAATGGACACAGTTAAGAAGAAGTAGAGCCAGACTCCTAGACAACAAATCCAAGCTAAATTCTAGAATTGAGTTGAGGATACATGATTCTCCAAGTCTCGAGACACTAAGGTCTTTAAAGCAATGGAATTCTATTGGATGACCAAGACTCTGGTGGCAACAACATTGGAAAAGCAAGAGCATCAGGACCTTGAGGTACGGGACAGACTGTGATGACTAGAGGCAAAATTTATACTGCTATGGTCTTTGGCTTGAGATTTAAGGTGACAGATTAGGATCCAAAAGTAGAAGAGGAAATGGTGGAGGTTGGGGGAACTTCTGATTCAGTCGAAACTAGTTCCAATCCAATAATCATCGAGGAGGATGCCGATCAAAAGCCTTTAAGCAAAGGCAAAGGGCCAATGACTCATGTTGATCCAGGCTCTTCTGAACCTGGTTCACTTTAGTTCTGTTGTTTGTTTAGTTTGCCACTTCTCTAGTTGTCCATAAGGCTAATCCTAGTATGTTTGGTTGGTTCTGTCTTAAAGAATTTAATATGACTGTGCATGTAAATTTTGAAGAATTGTAGGATGTATGTCAATCTTGAAGAACTGTTTGTTTATCTGCTATAGCTTTAAAGGCCTGTATAGGCTTGATATAATATACCTGATGAAGAATATGCAAAGGAGTCTGAAATCCAATCACTTTTTTGGCAAATCTCAGACTCCCATGAATGTAACATTTTTTGTACAATATTAATATGATGATGATGATGATGATGATTAACGTCCACTAAAACTGAATTGGTCTATCATACCTTAAGAGGGTAAGTGATTACTTGTGTTTCTTTAGAATTTTGTTTTTGTGCTCGAAAAGCATTAAGAGAAGCTTTCCAAGATCACCATACTTTTGTTGAGTTAAGAGGTTAGGAAGGTTGGTAGTGTGACAAATATTTTGAAAATGAGATCTAATAAGGGTATAGGCTGGACAATCTAAGA
>ML796857.1:52390-81942 GCA_009831015.1 Picea engelmannii
AACAACTTACAAAAAAAAAACATTATAATCCTTTAATTTTAAGTATACTACATACATCACACACACACCATAAATAATAATATTATAACAACTAGTATATATATTGTAATAATACTAGCGTACACGCAGAAGGTATGTATGTGTAGTTGGGACATACATAACTCGTGTGTGTACTAATGATAACAACCATCACATCTAATGTATAATTCTTGTATGTTCACAACCAAGTAGGTAGTACAATAAATCTCGTAATGCATTAATCAATAATCTGTATTAATAGAATAACAATAATTCTCATCAGTCACAACAATTCAAAATGAATTGAACATTACATCTAAATCATCATAACTGAATTAAGCAAGCATTTAATATACAAAAAGAGAATAAGTCGATTACTAAGTTTACATTACTAATTCCCAACAACACTCTCAATTACACCGAATCACCCTTCCTCCCTAACCTACTTCCATCTTCCGCATCCTATCATTTCCTTTGTTGGATTATGTTGGGGCATCAACTATATTGACCCAACTCTAGATAGAACACATAAGCGGAAGTGTCACTGACTTGACCAAGCTTCCTCAGCATGCAACTAGCAGTCACCACCACACATCAATGGGAGAGTGGCTTAACACAACTCTCCCACGACTCCAAGTTTCAAAGGATAAACGATGGGAAATAACTCCACCCTCCCTGATAGAACTAGGGTCAACACCCTATCATTGACCATAATGTGGCGTTGTTGTTGTTCTTAGAGATTTGTCATCGAATATCTAGTTTGGGCAACTATGCTTCCTATAAAACCTGCACTTGCCCAAATATCATAGCAATGCATTGAACCAATGAATAAATAACAGAATAATACTTCTTGGCATACCATTTCCCATTCGATGTCCACGACATCTGTCACTTTAGTATCACACTTATCTAGCTATCACTTAGCCCATCCAACCTGTAGGTTAGTTTACAACACAAGATCATGCATAACCATAAAACTATTTTTATGTAATTGCCCTGTTACTCATCGACAAATAATGTAAACCAGCTAGTTATTGGTCATGTGCATGGTACTTACTGATTCATTAAAACATATCATTCAAACCAATATCCATGTACCAAAATCTTTCATTTGAAACTTGCATGTTAGAAATAAATCACACATCCATCATAAATCACATAAACAATAACTATTCATAATATTCACATAGTATATATAAGTCCACAATAACTATTCATAATATTCACATAATATATATAAGTCCACAATAACTATTCATAATATTCACATAATATATATAAGTCCACATGTCCATATACTAAAGTCTTATCGTTCTAATAGTGTTCCACGGATAATAAGCAAGGAAATACAAATAGGTCATAATGTAGTTTAGTTGCCTAAGTCAAAATGGGTCATCATAGGAAATGATGGAGATCTTTGTCTTTGTTCAAAAGAGTTGTACAAAATCACTGAAATGTAGAAGGAAAAGACTGTTTGGGCATGGGGAAGCGCGTTCTCACAGTTGGACACAATGGTTTGATTAGTTACCCAATCATTTCAAGACTTGAAAGGATCCAATGTACAGAAGCAAGGCAAAGTTGGTCGAAGTACTAATGCAATAGTAGGTTTGGAGGTTTAATTACAGTCGCAACAGGAGGCATCAACAACAACAAAGACATCCAAGAGGCATTGTTGGCAGAAGTTGGGAAAAGGCACTTTGTCCAAAGGAAGAATTGGACAGTGGGTAGTTGCATAGCAATTATGCAATTATGCAATTATAGTAGTGACATTGTGGAGTAGTTGAAGAAGTCAATTATGAATGGATGCATGGGTTTGGACATCAAACTTGGAGGACAACAGGTTCTTGAAGATGTTGTTGGGGATGACAATGAATTTTAGTGAGGAAGGATGTAAGGCCCTAGCCTCAAATGGCTTCGGGCACCTCCATTGCATGATCACCTCGGTGGTCATTAACAAGCAAAGATGGACATTACAAAGTTTGATGGCTAAAAGAATCGGTTTTGGATTCCCTTGCATGATGGCAAGGCACACCATGAACATGTTGGGTGCCCTTGCACGCTGGCAAGACACACCATAGATATGTCAGGTGCCCTTGCTCAAACTAGGCACACTACAAACCTTAGCAACTCGCATTAGTTGGATGCACCAGGAGAAACTCGGAAGGGAACTTGGCAAGGGAAGGCAAAGTGGGGGTTATGGCAAATGACCATGTCTGATCCTGAAGAATTATGCATGACGGGCAAGATTGGCATAGAAAACTTGATTGGCTTCTATAGACTTGGGTGCTTGGACTAAATGTGAGCCCAAGGAGTTGGGCGTTCCATAATTAGAGGTTGTGACGAACGGCAAAAGTGCCTTCTATCACAAGCATCCATGGAGCACAATCGTGGGACACGCTCGTTGAACGCAGATCCACCAGGCACACATCCATTGGATACACTTATTAGGCACACCCTTTCTAAGCACAGTTGCTTGGGCATAGTTGTTAGGCGTGTGGCACTTTGGGCGCATCACCATTGGATGTTGGACGATTAGCGAACAAGTCGTGAAGGGGGTAAAGGCACCATCATGCACAGTCGAAGTTGGCGATGTGAGCACTTGAATCCACCTTAGAGTGAAGGGATTTGCAAGTGCAAAGCAAATCTCATATGAAAAGAGAACGCCTCAAAAGTAATAAGGCGGATTTATCATTCAAGTAGTCATTCACACAAATGTAAGAGCTTTGTGATTTGTGCTAAGTTCAGAGGTTGGCCTAGTAGGGCGAATTGCACTGGCTAAGTGAAAAGAAGAAAACAAGACCTAGAGAAGGCAGGCCTGCAGTTAGTTCAAGGGTTGGATTACCAATTCTTGTAGATAGTTGTGCATTTTGTAATTGTAGTCTGTAAATGAGTCGCGGGCAATTGGTCGCACTCCTCTATTGTACATTGTAACATTCTTCATCTAAATAAAATTAAGGCACCTACCTTGGGTGCCGCCTATACATGTGTGTTGTGGGCTCTTTATGTGTTGGATGTTACTATTCCTTGCTTTGGTTGGTGTTGGCTAAGTATTAAAATATTGGTTAAGTGTAAAAGTATTGCTAATATGTTTTAAAGGTCGCGGTTAGACGTGTGCCTACTTTTGAATGAACTTGGTTGGGTTGGACTTAGTTGCATTTGGCAGATTGTAGCTTAAAGCGAAGTTATGGACAAACCTTAAGTGAAGAGTCATAGCCTAGTTGTAGTAGGCACAAGCTGGCCAAGCCCCTATAGTCCAAGCAACACACTGCCACATTACCTTAGATGCCAAAACAAACTTGGAGAAACTCAAGTTTGCAAAGAAAAATTCAAACTAATGGTAGGTCCATAAAAGAGGGTTTCATAAAATTGTTTAACCAACTCATATTCTATAGCTGGGATTTCAAAATAAATCCAAATCTGAATTCACAAGCTTAAGATTCGCTCTTTAAAAGCATGAATGGGCATTATACTTCGAACATATGCATGACATGTATTTGAAGTTGCATCAGCATGCAGTAGGTTTATGGAGGACTTAAGAATTTCATTACCCACATACCCATATATGCCAAAGTTAGCAATCAATCCATTTCAACGCCATACCCGTCAACTAATAAGATGAGGGTAGGGACTTCCCTTTTCTTAAATCAAGCAACAAACCAATCAAACTTGTTAGCAGAACTAAGAGTAAAGTTCCCAAGTGAGGAATACATTCAGACAAGAACATAAAAGCCAAAACGATTTAGTTGCAGTTAAAAATAAAACCCATGAAGGCAAGCATACACTGGGCTCTAAGATTAAATACAATCAAACGCAATCGCTAACTACTGTCAAACATTAAAAATTCCATAGCAGTGCACATATTAAGCATGAAACCGAATGCCCTTTACTGCAGCGAATTGCAAGCTAAATCCACAAATATTTCAAGGCTGAAGCAACACGAAACGAGCAACATGTAAGGGTGGAATCACCTCTACACGGAAGGGAACTGGTCACCTTATCTTGCTGGGCATCCTATACTCTGAAAAACTGAAGCTCCTCACCCACAACGCATACGTTCCACTGGCAGCATGTCAAAAGCTAATTTATAAAGAATCCCCACCCACTGGATTGAATGATGTCACTTATGCAAGAATGAAAGCCAATTCTAGTTGAAAAGATAGCGCTTTACTATCTGAACTAGCGTTTTGAGTGGAGGTTGGTTTGGTATTGCAAGTCTCCACCCTAGAAAACACATTTTCTCTATCCACCATTCAACTCGTTTATGTACATAATCTTCCATTCCTAAGGGTTTGCTGACATTCGGCACTGCCGCACTAGAGTGACATTATCATACCCGTAACGTCCAAAAATCACTCAGTAGCATATGTTTTTTTACCCTCATAAAACACTGAGTAGCATATGTTTTTTTACCACCATATTAGTGAGAGAACAAATGATAAATAAAAATAAGATGGAGAAATGAATGGAGTAATAATAAGTAGAAATAAAAATAGGTTAAATGTGTATATTTTTAATTTTAGATATAATTTAGATTGATTGATTAGTCATATATTTAATCATAATTTGTTATTAAAATGAAATAAAGTATAAGACAACTTCTATTATTATCACTAATTATTAATAAATACAAAATCATGTCATTAATGTCATTTACAATTAAATTTACATTAATTATTGGCAAGATGAAGACAATGTTTATTTCCAGTGAATTTAAAGAAGAAATCTTCATAAAGCAATTAGAAGGATTTGTGGTAGGATAGAGAATACATGATGTGGTGATTGAAGAGATTGTTGTATGGTTTGAAAGAGATCTCCAAAACCAATGTTTTCTACATACTCCTCTCCTAGAACTTCATGGGTAAAAGGTTCAAATTGAATTATGGTTCTCGTAGCTGCAAGTTTTCTACATAGGTGTAATAAACCAGCAACAATAAAACACATAAATCATGCACGCATCATTGACACATGATTTACTCTAGAAAACCTTACAGGAAAAACCAACCAAAGATATATTTGTTTCCTTAACCAAATCTGTCAAGTGAGTCTTCACCCCTCACCTTCAGACACATTACAATGGAGTATCCTAAGTCTTTTTAAAGGCTTCATTACATGCAATCCATGAGCACAATATCACAGGCTACCAAAACTATGGGCCCAAAAACCACCATTGTTGACCTAAACTAGATTTAACTCATTGACATTTTTACCGAGTCAAGTTTAACCCAACAATCCCCCCTTTAAACTTGACTTGGGGTAATTATCTAGGCCCTAACCCCCTCAACGTTTATAATCAGGGTATCTGAGAATACAATGTGTCCCCCATTATCACCTAGGTCTACATCTAGACTTTACTAATAATTTACCACGGTTATGCATGCTTAACCAAGTCTTACAGTCGTATGCCCATTTACATGTAATTAAATTTTTGACTCCATTATAATATATATATAGTGTTGCTATTGTCTTCACAACCCCGTGGGAATGCATTCACCATGTCCATTGCCTCTTTTACCGACACTTACAAATGTCACCATCCTCTCACCTTACCATTGCTTTGACCTCGACCCGCTCTTTTGCCATCATATGCAACAGACTTGAAACACCAATGAATCCACCTAGATTCAGACTTCTTCATAACAAATCTACTCTTGCTACTGATAGATCTAACAAATATACACTCCACCATGTAGATCCAAACACTAAATTTGCAAATCCACTCAAATTTCATGGATCCTAGCATAAGACCACTCTCGTTGGAGAGTCCAGGTCAACTTGGATATGATACCAGTTTTTAAGAAATTAAAATTAGAGAGAGATAAAAATACCAAGAACATCGCAACATGTACACATAAATCACATAAGATTTATCTAGGAAAGCCCTTATGGGAAAAACCAACCAACAATAGATCTATTATTTCCCTTGACCAAGCCCACCCAAGCTGGCCAACCTCCTGACCCCAACCAAGTGAGTCTTAATTGTTCAACTCTCAACACATTACAATGGAGTATCATTAGTTTTTTAAAGGCTTTCATTACATGTAATCCACAGGATCTAAAACCACGAGCTACCAAAACCATGTGTATGAAACCACCACTATTGACCTAACAACTTTGACTCTTTTACCACTCAAATTTAACCTAACAATCTTGACATCAAATATGCATCTTTATTTGCAATATCCTTGTTGTATTTGATTACTAGATGAAGTTGTTGTATTAAAAATATTGGGGTGGATGGTGGTTGATGTAAATCATGATCTTCTTCCCCAAAAGATAGTGCTTCCATTTCTTCATTGCTTGAACAAGGGCATAGAGTTCCTTATCATATATGGGGTAGTGTAATCCCTACTCTATGCAACAACTTGGAGTGGTTATAACTCACAAGTATTCTTCATTGCACAAGAACTACTCCCATGACATACCCACTTGCATCAACCTCAATATCAAATGGGTGTTGCAAATTAGGCATTACCAAGGCTAGTGCTTCACTGTTATTTTCTTCATATCATCAAAATAATTTTGGTGTTGTTTTCCCCAATGAAAACTCTTCCCTTTGGTTGTCACAACATGAAGGAGTGTTGTTTTTTTTTTGTTTGTTAGAAATGATTATCACTTGTAGGGCCAACATTTCAACCATTGGCTAAGAAACCACAACCCAGGGGCATCTAAACCGTCAAAATCACATGAGGATCACACCCATCCTGGGTCGCACCAACCCTTAACATGACTAGATTTTTGGGTGTCTCCTCCCAACTAAACACATGATAAGGGTATTGAACTTGGGTCACTTAGCAAACGAAACTCACACCTTAACTGGATGTGCTAGTGGGAATTAACAACATGAAGGGGTGTTGCTATTGCTAAAAATGATGCAACAAATTTATGCAAATATTGCATTGCTCTCATAATTAATTGCTTTGCAAATATTGCATTGCTCCCATAATTAATAAATGCAAAACCATATATTATCTAAAATAATACTTGTATAGAATTTTAATTATTTTTTTTATATAATATTTAACATTGGCATGAATACCATGTAAAGTTATAATGAATGTTAAATTAGAAGAACCACTTATCTATATTGTAAACAAGTGTGGCATGGCAGCGTAGTCCCTGCCAAGTTGGAATGAGAATAAATGCGACCGAGTATAGACCCGTGGGTAGGAAGTTGAAGTACATTTGGTTTCCATGCATAATATAGTATTCCTGAATTAGTTTTTTCCGAAATTTATCAAAAAATATTAACATTTAAAAGGTTCTTGGACACAAAAAATTTAGCATTCCCAAAGTATTTTTTTTTACATATGTTTTACATACGATCATGGACAAAAACACAAAAAAATAGTAGTAATGTTTGTTACATAGGTTCGTGGACAAAAACACAAAAAAAATAGCATTCCCGAATTAGTTTTATTTAAAACAAGGGTTCGTGAACACAATTGAAATTGAAATTTATCAAATTATAGGTTCCTAGACAACATAAATTATACATACCAAATATGTTATTTTATAAAGTAGATATTTACTTTTATACATATGAAATATGTACTTTTATAAAGTATGGGATGAGATTTTATAGAGCATGCACGGAGCCCTGATTCCATACTTAGCTAGTTTTTGGATCGCGGGTTCTCCGGTTGGCGGGCTGAAAATTGGGCTTTTGTTGTTCTGTGCCCTACAAATAGCACCCAGAGTTCCGCGATATAGAAATTGACAATTAGACTTGCAGACTATTTGAATTTTAAGGGCCTCATGTCCAAAAAATTTAGCATTCCCGAATTAGTTTTCTTTACATACGTTTTACATACACTCGTGGACAAAAACACAAAAAAATAGTAGTAACGTTTGTTACATAGGTTCGTGGACAAAAGAACAAAAAAATTAACATTCCCGAATTAGTTTTCTTTAAAACAAGGGCTCCTCGACACAAGAAATTGAAATTTATGAAATTATAGGTTCCTGGACAACATAAATTATACATACCAAGTATGCAATTTTATAAAGTAGATATATAGAGCATGCACGGAGCCCTCATTCCATACTTATCCAGTTTTTGGATCGCGGGTTCTCAGGATGGTGGGCTGTAAATTGGGCCTCTGTTGTTTTGTGGCCTACAAATAGCACCCAAAGTTCCACGATATACAAATTGACAATCAGACTTGCAGACTATTTGAATTTTAAGGGCCTCGTGTCCAAAAAATTTAGCATTCCCGAATTAGTTTTCTTTAAATACGTTTTACATACGATCATGGACAAAAGCCCAAGAAAAAGTTAGCATTCTCGAATTAGTTTTCTTTAAAACAAGGGCTCCTGGACACAAGAAATTGAAATTTATCAAATTATAGGTTCCTGGACAGCATAAATTATACATACCAAATATGTAATTTTATAAAATAGATATTTACTTACTTAGCCAGTTTTTGGATCGCGAGTTCGAATGTCTTCACATTCAGCATAGCTGAAGATAAAAATCTAGGAACACATAAATACATAAGGAGACAAAAGAATAGTTTTATTTGGAATATATGAAAAAAAGAATAGTTTGTTACATAATCCTAGAATTTAAATGTGTTTGTCATATAGAGTGGGATTGGGGCTCCCGCGGACCATAAGAGAAATATGTACAAGAAATAGGACTGGAAAGAAGAAGTGAGACACGGTAGAGTGTAATACCTGAAAAGTAGAAATGGGAAGATATCAGTCTTTAGCTATAGATTTCTATTCAAAAAAGGTGGAATAACTGGATTGATAAAGAAAGGACTATCAGTATACACTTGCAGGCATCGTACATATAAGTAATTTTGGTATTTGCTTGCTGATGCCTTTTCCTGTTGATTTTCGTCGTCAACCCGCTTGAATAACTGGATTGATAAATAAAGGATTTATAGCAATGTTCCATATAAGTAATTTTTCTATTTGCTTGCTGATGCATTTTCCTATGGATTTCGTCGACGACCCACTTCAAGTTCTCTTCAATATAGCTTCTCAAGGGGGCGACGTTGATGTCATTCTGGATTTTAATGATGAAAAGTTCATTTACTAATTTGCTTAGATCAATAGAAAGATTATACAGAGCCTGGTGAATGTCTCCATTCTGTACCGAATAGCGAACTAGTCAATTGTCCATGTGTTCTTCATGATATTCAAGAATCCTGTAAAAAAATTCCAAAGACAAGGCCTTAAAATTAGCAATTTGTTTATCGAAAGCTTGCTTTCTTAACGCCAATGAGTTGATGATTAAGCTGGGGTCCTGGAAGTCGTTTTTCCTTCCGACTAAGTCTATTTCGGTGAGCTTTGTGAATAATGTTTCTTTCTTTGATATTTCTTGCTCACATGATTGGACGATGAGATACAGGTTCTTCACCTTCTCTTTCCAGCATGCTTCTAATTGAGTGAGCCGTTTTTTGGATGGGAGATCATGTTGTCTTCTTGTTGTGTCTGACATGTTGTTGACATGAAAGGAAAAAGGGACGACTATGTGCAAATAGAAACTTTCTTCAACTTTTAAATCCGTCTGCAAAAGTTGGAGCAAGTTATGTGCCATGCTTCCCAGGGAATCCATATTTTGTGATGTTTCTCAGGCCTTAGTAATCAGTTCCATTCTTTTGTTGATATTTTTCTCCACATATCCTCTACAGGATGCGAGGAAGCTGGAGGAGCCGTTTAGATTTGTTGCAGGGGTGCAGGGAGTCGTAGGCATGGTTGTTGGCAAAGGACTGCCAAGCAATGGCATAGGAAACAAAGCTTCCTCTAATTCCTTAATCCGGTCCTTTAGTTTGGCATTCTCGACCTCAATGACTCCAACAGAATCATGAAGAGAATCTTCGGTTGCCATGTGAAGTTGAGAGATTTTGGATGGCTGCATATTGGCAAGGTCAAGTTTTGAATGATGTTTTCTTTTCTTATTTTTTACATCTCTTTTTTCAATAATTAATTTTTTTGATTCGCTTTCAAAAACAACACTCTGGAATACGAAGGATTCATCTTCGTCAAAAATTTCGGTATCAACTATGTCCATTGGGTAGCCATGGTGAATTGCGTCTTCGGGCTGATCAAGGTTGCAGAATATGGTATCCAGACCAACATCAAGATCCATGTTTTAACTCTAAATTTCGGGTTGCTTTGCCTCCCCTACAATTTTTTTTCCCTTCTTCTACACGGGAAGCTTGTGAGAACTATCAATTTTAGGATGAACTATTAATTTCTGGTCCTCAAGCCCGAAGATGTTCACTGTATCTCTACAGAACTGTTGTGGAGTTGTTGCCAGTAGTTTATGAAAACGTCGGTTTGGTCCAGACACTGCTTGAAATGAACAAATGTAGGGGACAATAAAACCCTCCGGAAACGTTGGTTCAATGCATGCAAATGGAAAATCTCCTCAAGCTTTTCGCTCATTAATGACAATCTCTATGCATGTTGTATGCTGAGCTATTAGTGTTATAACCCTAAATTGCACCACACATGTTTACCTGGCATCAGGCCAACTCATATCCCTTCTTTGCCAAAAACTACTGAACAACTCTTCTAAAAACTCCATTTTTAAAAGTCCACGCTAGCTGGCCCACTATAGCCCGCGTGGATCTACAGTGTCCACGCTAGCAGGCCCACTACAGCCCGCATGGATCTACAGTGTCCACGCTAGCAGGCCCACTACAGCCCGCGTGTACCTTCAGAATCACGAAAAAATGAAAGTTGCCGATGGGACAAAAAGCTATGGGTGAGTTAACTGAAACTCTCGGCCATGCATGGTCGAGGGTTTGTCCAAATACTTAGCTCCTTCTAGCCTATAAAAGAAGGGGTAGGGGTACCATTTGGAAAAGGAAAAAATATAGCGAAGAAACTCTGCCCATTTGCGTAATCCATTGTCCCAACCCTTTAGCCTTTCCTCATGCCAAAGGAGATTTAACGCAAAGCAATTGAAGGACAGAAGAAGAGGAGCCCAGGATCAGGTTCCAGGAGCGGTGGCCAGTCTCATCTTTTTGTAAATTGATTCACTTTCCGTAATAAAAGAATACTTTTCCCGTCCCAATGCATGAATTGTCTATGGTTTGATTAATTTATGCTTGATTTCTAACCCTTGAGTATAGAAGTAGCATGCATGCATAGTTGTTATTTGTCTTGAGTGCAGGTCATCTGTGGAAGGAGCAGCACAAGCAAGTGATCAATACGCAACAGAGGATCTACATCGAACGTCGATAATAAGGTTGGTGGTCCTTTTCCATGCATTTACTGTGAAAGAGGGGTTTAAATCTTGGGTCGTAGGTAAAAAAGTAGTTTCTTTTCGATCAAAATCTGCATGTAATTCTGACCCTAGTTTGCTAGTCCGTAGGGTGTTTTTCCCAACAACAGAATTGGCAACCATACTGGGGAGAATACTCTTTAGGGTTCCTGGATTTATTTAGGTTTTTTTGGGTAGTTTAAAGATTAGGTTTTCTGTTTTTCTTTGCCTGTCTTTTTCTGTAAGGTCTGAGCTAGCAGGGAGTCTGATTTTCCATACCAGCTTTCCCTGACGTTTGCTTGGCTATAGTTTTCGGGACACACAAAGGTACACGTGGCCTGCAGAAGGCCTGCACGCGTGTACCCGCGCCCTATCCTCTTACAACCCACGTGTGAACGCTAGTTGTAGAGATAGCAGTAGCGTGTAGGAGTTCAGAGAACCTTATAGGCAATCCTCCTCTTCCCTATCAGAATTATACATTCTCAGGGGGTTTTCTGGAATCCTGTCTGAGTTTGGTTGGTTCACAGTCCTATCTTAGATTGTTTTTTTCACTTTATTATTCCTTACGTTATTTGTCTTTTCTGTTAGAAAAAGCATCCAAGCCTTCAAGGGACCCTGGTTATCAATACCAGAGGCCTCTTCTTGGTCTGGACTGCCTGTTCTCTTTTTTTTCCTTAGAATTTAGATATACACGCGGCCTGTACAAGGTCAGTCCGTGTGTACACGCCTTCTGTCTCTGCTCAGCATGCATTTGCACGCGTGTTGTTTTAAGGACAGTCACGTGCTTGGACAGGCTGCTTTTTATTCAGGGTGGGGCAGTCATCCCCTCCTTTGATAAGAAGTATTCCTCTCAGGGATTTGAGTCTAGGTTTGAACAATCAGTAGGTTAGGTTTGAACAGAAAATAAAAATAATTATTTTTTTTATGGTTTTTAGACAAGCGTGAGAGCCTTTGTTTTTGCCATTGTGTGATTCTTTACTCTGATTCTCTGCGATCTGCGCTTTAAGCCAGAATTTGTTTTTCTTGTTTTTTTGCTTGTTGGTATTTTCCCATTTTTGCTTTGCTAGCACCTAAATAAAAAAAAACTCTTTTCATTTTCTTCTTTGGTTGAAGAGTGTGTTTCTGCATCATTAGCTAGGGAGAAGTCTTTTATTTCGTAAGTTTTTGCAGTGCACTTAGATCATAAGTAGCTCGTAGTCGAGCGAAATCCCTTTGAGTTTGCTGTAGAAAATCTTAGAAAAATAAAAACAAAAAAAAATAAAATCTTTGGTTGTGAAAAGTTGTTGAAATTTTGCATTTAGTAAAAGTCTTTTGTTTCCAGCTTTTTTCATCCATTTTTGCTTTCGTCTTTACACATAATCAGTTTCACCCTCATACCCTTTGACGTAAGAAAAATCCATAAAAGCAATGCTAATCTTACAATCTACTAGACTTTTATGTTTGTAGGGTTCACAAACTAGTTCAGGACTAGGGCCTTGAATTAGGTTGGAGAGGAAACTCTTCAAGGCCATTCAAAACCAAACATTAGAGTCTGAGATAGGGAGTGTCTAAGTCCAGTTTCGTGGAAGTTATCCGGGACCCCCCTCTAACACAGGGGATAAACACGAGGTCCCGTGCGGAAAGGTAATGGAGATAACCCCTCCAAAGCCGGACCAATCATAGTGGAGAACACATATCGAGGGCTTGTTTTGGGATTCCATCATTTGCATTTGTCACGAGGCTTCGTGGGTCCTGAATCCGTTTGAGGTCCTCAGTTGTCTTCCAGACCATTTTCTCTCGATACCCTTGATAGGTTTCGAGCTTGATACCCTGCTCATTGTGGTCTACCCGACTTTCGACTGTACCCGCCTGGTGTCTGTTTGCGTGCTGGCAACCTAGTTGCCAATCTTTTTAGGGACATACATAGGTGACTGTGGGGGTATACCGCGGTACCTAGGATAGACATCGGGCCATGATTTGCAGAGTATACCTGGAGGGTGCTTCTGTGTTCAAGTTTCACTTGCACTGGTAAGTTGCTCTAGTGTTGGTTGTTGTAACTATTCTTCCAAATAGTTTAGTGATTGCTTGTCTTATCTCTTAGGGGATTCTTTTTAGTGTGTGTTACTTTTGAACGTTTAGAATACCTTAGCGTGTCTTGGATCTTCTCACACAATGGAGGATCACAAGCTCCGTCGGTCACGAAGGCTTCTTAGCCTGTTGCCGGCTACACTGGAGCCACCCCCGCCACCATTAAGGCGGAAGCTAGACCAACAAGGGTCTTTTGAAGCGACCAGGTTACAAACCTTTGTGCCCGAACAACTCCCAGAGGAATCAACCGCCACTCTTGGCTCATTTGAAACCCAAACCAATGATATCTGGACACCATTTATTGTACCAATCCAATTTCACGAACGCCAGACAGTGCCTCACACAGCTATGGAAACAAACGTTGTTACTTCTTCTAGGAATTCTTTAATTCCCACCATAGTTGCTACCACAGGAGAATCATCTCCTAACTTACCGTCATCGGTCCGAGCCACCATGCTCTCAACCGCAACTACGTCGCACAGTGGACCGAACTCGTCTATGGTGGCGGCCATAACCCCCTTCACACCTAGTGCGACAAGCCCTCCGTTCTCATACAGTATGCCTATTTCGGGTACAAGTCCTGCACTAACCTACTCCACTTTACAGACTTTGGGTCTGGGGGAAGGGAGCTCTAACGCTCCTCTGCAAGGTCAACTTGGGGGCACTCCTGTCCCTTTTAACGCTTTTCCTTACGCAAGAGGTCATATCCCTCCTTCGTCCCCTTCACTTGGTGGTCCACATCAGTAGTCTGCTGGGCAACCTACACACACTAGTTTATTTGGAGTAGGGAGTCAAGGAACACCTGCACACAGTATGCTGGTAGGTTCGACACTGTTTTCTTGGAACGAGACATTTGGTAACAACACTTTCTCATCAACAGCTTTCCCATCTGAGGGCAATCCCATTTTTGGACAATCTACTCCTGCGCAGGGTATTATTCCTGCGCAGGGGGCACATATAGCAAGACCTTGGAACTCAAGACAAGGATCCGTTCACTCCTCTGGAATGTCATTCTGGGGTAATTCTTTCCACAGTCAATGGAACCCTGGACAAACTACTATGCCTCTCCCATCAGGACCAGCATGGGGTAATCCTTCCCAAAGTCCTTCGAACACGATGCATTCCCAACACTCTATGTCCTTTATGGGAAATCATTCGATGATGTCTCCACAAATGAAAAATCCTTACGCTGGTCAGGGCCATGGTTTCTACCAAAATCCAGGCCAGCAACCAAACTTTTCCTGGCAACCTGGTGCCAGTCAAACTCCAGGACCCTTTTTCCCAGGTTATCAGCAACAACCCAAACTACCATTCCTGGCGACTTTACACTTGCCAGATTTGACAAGGTTGTTAAACGATCCTATTTGTCACGATCCACGTTGGCCTCCTATGCCAACGAAGTTACCTTCGGACATTCCAAAGTTCGAGGCCAAGCCTAATGAAGATCCAGGTGATCATGTGACTACCTTCCATCTTTGGTGTTCATTTGACTGATTGAAAGATGACTCTGTACAGTTGCGATTGTTTCAACGTACTCTTATCGGAAGTGTCGCGAAATGGTACATCGAGCTCGATCGCTCAAGATACTCTTATTTTGGCAAACTGGCGATGGTCTTCCTTAACCATTTCCAGTTACCTATGAGATACGACATTGGCACAGAGCTGCTCGCCAATTTCGAACAGACGATAGCGGACCATATCTCTGATCATATCCCAGAGTGGAGACGCCGGAAGATTTTAATCAAAGTACCAGTCCCACCAGCATTCTTGCTTGAGTGGTTCCTTAAGTCTTTGGTCCCACAGTTATCCAAAGACGTCGCGACTTCCGGAGTTTTCTCCGAAGAAGATGCCATCATGAGGGCTCAACAGTTTGAGCTCATCTATTCTCAGTCTGGTTTATTATACAACATATTGCCAGATGCGCCACGTTCGATACTGGATAAAACTAGACAGAGAGTTGGACCACATGCCAATGGTATTGTTGGTTCAACACAAACTAAGCCCGCTGAGCAATTGACAAAACAGTTGCAACAATTATCCATACAACACACAACGGCCAGCCAAATTACTGCCTTGGCTGCTCCCCCTACCCAAATGTCGGAAGTACACTCCTTGCAGTCGACTAACCCAAAGGCCACCCAACAGCCTAAAGGGAAGAAAAAACAACGAAAGAAGGGTAAGGGGGATAAAAAACCCACTAATAATGCTGGCGGGGACAACACGAAAAAATGGAAGGTGAGGTATCCATGCAACTTGTGCGCGAAAGACCACCTGACCCATCTTTGTCCTCGACTTGCAGAGGCTCAAAAGTTTGTCACACAACAACAACAGGCGGTGTTGACTAATCCATTTCAACATGGGCAAAATCTAACTCAAGCCTCTGCAAGCACGGGAGGGGGCATCCAAGAACCCCCTCCGCCTGCGAACAACCCTACATCCATAAAGGTATATATGGTGAAGGGTGATGCTTTTATATCGACTAGAGCGCATGACTATAGTAACCAAGCACTTCTGAGAAGGGTAAAGAAGTTGAACTCCCATCTCTTCCTCTACAGATTGAGAAGACGTTGGGCAAAACAATGACACGCATTCCAAAAGGTGCATTTAAAAAAGCTTCGCATAACCCGAACGCAAGGGCCACCCAAAACTACTCTGTGGTGGAGGATTTATCACAAACCCCTTGTGCGATGTCTGCTTTGGAGGTCCTCCAAAGCTGCCCTGCTCAGAGGAAAGCCTTGTTAACCGCTTTGGGCTCTATTGAGACTTGTAATCCGGGTACCATCATGTTAGATACAACTGACTTAAAACCTCGTCTGCCTTACCACGTAGAGTTTCAGATAGTAGTGGCTTATCCCACGAAAACTTTTACACGAAATATCTTCCGCACGGTGGTCGACGAGGGCGCCTCAACATGCGTTATGTCATTGGCATGTTGGAAGGCCATTGGTCAACCCGTTTTGTCTCCATCACCTACTCTCCTCACCACATTCGACGGTCGTTCATTCCGACCACGTGGCATTATTCCTTCTTTTCCCGTGCAGTTAGGAGGGAAGATCGTGTGTGTCGAAGTAGAGGTAGTCGACGCTCCCCTCGACTATAACCTCTTGTTAGGAAGGAGTTGGACTTATGCTATGCAAGCGGTGGTTGCTACAGTCTTTCGAGTCTTGTTGTTTCCACATGAGGGCCGAATAGTGACCATCGATCAATTGTCTTTCTCTAGACCTGACTCTGCATTGGGGGAATCCATGGTCCCAATGATAGATACCCCTCAGCCAGGTGTTGTCAACGTAGGGGTTGGTTTGTGCCCATCTTTGATGGGTAACTTCGATTACCCACCCCCTCAAGGCGATATCAAGTTTATATCCAATCACCATAAGGCTGAGATTTTTCAAGGTTCGTCGTTCCGCATGACTTACTTCGATGATCCGTGGATACTTCCTTCCCCATCAACCACGATGGATGGGACAGGGCACCCGGGCATGTCCATGCCCTTGTTCGCAGCTGAAGTAGCATACTCTCAAGTCCATCAAGCTTCAACCAACACCGATCCAACTCCTGCACAAGAGTTCGATCCATTCCTAGAGCCTATTTGGTCTAAGGATTCTCTCGCTGAAATCGATTCTTTAGACTTAGTCTTGCCCTCTGATGAAGCTATAATCGAAGCAATGACTATTCCAGACAAACCTTGGGAAGATCTTCATCACAGATCATATTTCCTCCCAGATTTAAGCCGAATCGAAGCAGGAGAATTCACCATGACTATGACTAGAGATAGGTCTTGTCATACTAATCCCTTAGCTACACACAAGATCTATGCTGAGGGTAATATGACAAGCATTGCTAAAACGATACCTATCAATATCTCTAGAACCCCTGGCGTCATAGCCGATGTTTTCGTTGGAGCATACGACTCCCCTGAAGAGATGTCAGGCATCGACCCACAAAGAGTCTATCATGAGCTAACTTTGTTGTTTTTCAAGCTTGCTTTGAGATCCGAAAGCAACATCCGGTGAGACTGCATTTATGCTTTTTGATCTCATCCGGATTAATTGAGAAAAGTAACCATTATGGAGTCTTCTTTAAGCCCTTTTCAGACTCCGTAAAGATGAAAAGATTGTCGAGTGACCTTGTTTCTTCACACTCGTTAAATTGGTCCAGAAGAACCTTCCTTAAACGGGTCTCCTTTTAAACCCTTTTCAGACCCTCTAAAAATGAAAAGATTGCCGAGCGATCTTGTGGCCTTTCACGCTTGTTAAACTAAAATTTGAAGTCATGTCTGTCCGCTGGTAGTTTACCCCTTTTTCGGTTCGGACGGTCAACTGTACGAACAAAGGTATACTCTATAGAACTTTCGTTCTTTAGAAGAGTACTCTCAGGTATGATTTTATCCCTTTTTCGGGCCTGAGGGACTAAACTTACGAAAAAGAAACCCCCACAGAGTCCATAGTTAAGCTCATTTCAGACTCCCTAAAATTGAAAAGATTGTTGAGTGACCTTATTCTTTCACACTCGTTAAATTGGTCAAGAAGAATATTCCTGACGGAGTCCATAGTTAAGCTTTTTTCAGACTCCTTAAAAGTGAAAAAATGTCCGAGTGATCTTTTCCTTGTCACAGTCGTTAAAATGGTTTTGAATTGACGTCTAATCGGTGCTAGTTTATCCCTTTTTCGAACCGACTAGACTATTGTCGAAAAAGGTACCCCAGCGGAGTCTTCTTTTATGCTTTTTCAGACTCTCTAAATATGAAAAACCACCGAGCTTACCTTCTCCGGGCTCATTAAACTTACATCGAAGGACATTACCATTGTATGTTATATCAACCGCGTTTGCATACCTTATCCACCAGCCTTGTGACAGTTTGTTTCTGCGTCTTAACACCTTTGGCCGCCGGAGGATTTTCCCTGAGTATCATTTTACCAGAACATCAGTCTTGTCCTTGTGCCTTGAGCTTGTATGTTTGCAATACTCATTCCTCCAATGTAACGTAATATTCCTTTATTCTTTTTCCAAAATTATTGAAAAGAACAAAAAAATCAAATATACCCCAAAAAGAGGATGGGAAAAGTATTTTCTTTATTGGCAGCATAATGAGTCGCCCTTGGATAAAGCACATCTGTCCGTTCGATCATCAGACTATGGGATGTAGTACGACCTTAGGAAGCTTTTCCCGCTATATAGAGTTGTGTCCTCCACCGTTTGGTTATTCTTCCAAACATATGGAGAGTTTGCATTGCCTCCTGCTTCATAAACTTATGATTAACATATATGTTGCCTGAGTCTCATCACTTGTCGTGCTATTGTCCAAGGGAGGTTTGTCACTAAGCCTGAGTTGACCCCTCTGCAATATGTCTCTTGTCCGCATACCTGACCATCCTGAACACCCAATCAAGTCCTTGTTCGAAATCATTGAAGCCTTTAGTATGATCATCAAGATTATCAATTTTGTCCATGACCAACGAGTCGTTGAAGACCTCTGGGTAGTGCAGTCATACACTCATATTACACGCCTACCCGAGTTTTGAATATTTTGAAGTTGTTGCTTGAGCTCTGAAGCCCTCATCTCCAGCCATCAGGCCTTATCAGCTTCTACGAAGATGGATACTTTGCATGTATATCTTTTTGATTTCGAGATGTAGATCCACTGTGTACTGTTCGTGGCTACACTTTATATAGTTATATGACATGGATCTACAGTGTGTTTGATTGGTGGCCATGCATTCTATTTTATCCCGAGCATGGGTATGCCCGCCTCGATGAGACATTTGTTATTTTGCAGACGACACCTCCCGGTTCCTGATCCTTGGGCTCAATTGTTTGGTACATTAGTAAAGATTGGTAATGTATTTCGACCATCAGATGCTCTTCTGACCTCACACATTAGGGGGCACCTATTATAACCCTAAATTGCACCACACATGCTTACCTAGCATCAGGCCAACTCATATCCCTTCTTTGCCAAAAACTACTGAACAACTCTTCTAAAAACTCCATTTTTAAAAGTCCATGCTAGCTGGCCCACTACAGCCCGCGTGGATCTACAGTGTCCACGCTAGCAGGCCCACTACAACCCGCGTGTACCTTCAGAATCACGAAAAAAGGAAAGTTGTCGACGGGACAAAAAGCTATGGGTGAGTTAATTGAAACTTTCAGCCATGCATGGCCGAGGGTTCGTCCAAATACCTAGCTCCTTCTAGCCTATAAAAGAAGGGGTAGGGGTACCATTTGGAAAAGGAAAAAATATAGCGAAGAAACTCTGCCCATTTGTGTAATCCATTGTCCCAACCCTTTAGCCTTTCCTCATGCCAAAGGAGATTTAACGCAAAGCAATTGAAGGACAGAAGAAGAGGAGCCCAGGATCAGGTTCCAGGAGCGATGGTCGGTCTCAGCTTTTTGTAAGTTGATTCACTTTCAGTAATAAAAGAATACTTTTCCCATCCCAATGCATGAATTGTCTATGGTTTGATTAATTTATGCTTGATCTCTAACCCTTGAGTATAGAAGTAGCATGCATGCATAGTTGTTATTTGTCTTGAGTGTAGGTCATCTATGGAAGGAGCAGCACAAGCAAGTGATCAAAGCGCAACGAAGGATCTACATCGAACGCCGATAATAAGGTTGGTGGTCCTTTTCCATGCATTTACTGTGAAAGAGGGGTTTAAATCTTGGGTCGTAGGTAAAAAAGTAATTTCTTTTCGGTCAAAATCTGCATGCAAGTCTGACCCTAGTTTGCTAGTCCATAGGGTGTTTTTCCCAACAACAATTAGAAGTAAAGCTTAATTATTGCATACTTAGAAGTGCGAAGGTGGCGGTTACGGTGAAGAACATTTAAGGATTGGAGGTTTCATGAAGGAACCAAGTTGACGGCGTGCCAATGACATTCCATGGTATTTGAAATTAACACTGGGAAGGCATAACAAAAGCCTCCACAAATATTGGTTTAGTGCGAATTAATGGAAGAACTTCTCGAGCCTTGCACCCATTAATGACAATCTAGACAGTGCATGCACGATGACCTATTAGCATTAAAGATTTAGAAACAAGACACAGACACACACACACACACACACACACATATATAAACATTATTTCTTATTATGGACACCTACGAAGGTGACTGAGATGGAGAAGAGCAAGCAAGGAAGGAATGGCGAAGTCTGAAAAGCGGTCGGACGGGCTTCAAAATAAGTTTATAGGCGATAGTGAGGACAAGCGAGTGTCCAACGGTTAAACTGCATGAGTCAGAATTGTTGACTGCAAAATGCATAAAACGTAAGAGGGCATGATGGTGCAGTTCAATGGAGGGTTTGTATATTTGCGGAATTGCGGGAAAGTGGCTAAGTATGGAAAGTGTGATTTTGTGTAAGCTTCCAGGGAGCATAGCAAAGGGAAGCATGTACAGTCTTTGGATCGTGGGTTCTCGGGCTGGCGGGCTCAAAAGTGGGCCTCTATTTCTCTTTGTCTTACAAATAATACCAAGACTTGCACGATATAGAAATTGAGAAGCAGACTTACGGGTTGAACATTGCATTTCTATTGTTTCGTGTCCTCCAAACAACACTCGAAGTTCCGCGATATACAAATTGACAGGTGGACTTACATAGTTAGGACACTTTTTGGATCGCGGGTTCTTGGACTGGCATGCTCAAAATTGGGCCTCTATTGTTCCGTGTCCTACAAATAACAGGAAAAGTTCCGCGATATACAAATTAGTTGACGGACTGCAGGACTGGTGCCTTCAACATTGCAATTGTCTACATGTATAACATATAACATATATGTTATATATCTAACATTATCTAAAAACCGCGGACATAAAATTAGTTGAGCAGTATGTGTACAAATCAGGGAAAACTAAATATGCATATTGTTCAACTATGTACGGATCACCATTTTTTTCGATCGCGGGTTCTCGGGCTGGCAGGCTCAAAATTGGGCCTCTATTGTTCTGTGTCCTACAAATAGTACCCAGAGTTCTGCGATATAGAAATTGACAGACGGACTCCAGGACCGACAGGTTCAAGATTGCGATTGTCTACATGTATAACATACGACGTATATGCTACATAGCTAAGTTTCGGGAAAAAGAATGTATACTGCGCACACGGGGCATCAGAGCTGGATGACAACCACAAATGAATCTGTGGCCATAAAATTCGTGAACTATGAAAATGAATGGCGGTCGGTTGGAATTGTGATGTAGAGATATAGATGGACATGAAATCTGGCACTGCATTGTCTGGGAACCCGTGAGCATAGACATGGATTACACAAGTTTTGGATGCAAGATGTACAATCGAAACATGGGGAATAAGAGTTCGATAACGCCTAGTAGGGAACCCGTAGGCATAAAATTGGATAAGGGAACGAAAGTGCTCGGTCGGACTCCTGGTACATATTTCATAATTATGTGCAACACCAACTATGTTGTGACCAGACCAATATGTGTACAAAGCAAGGAAAATTAAATGTCTACCTTTATAATGTATGGGCATGAGATTTTATAGAGCATGTAGGGATATCGCATTCCATACTTGGCCACTTTCTGGATGGTGGGTTCTTGGGTTGGCGGGATAAAAATAGGCCTCTATTGTTCTGTGTCCTACAAATAGTACCCAGAGTTCCATGATATACAAATTGACAGGCAAAATTGTGGGTTGGCTGAGATTTTATAGAGCATGTACACTTTTTGGATCATGGGTTCTCGGGTTGGTGGGCTAAAAAAACAAGCCTCTATTGTTTCGTGTGTTACAAATGGCACCCATAATTCCACGATATACAAATTTACGAACGAATTTGTGGGATGGATGGCTCAACATGTTACTTCTATTGATTTCGCGATATATAAGTTGAGAGACAGACTCTAGCGCCGAGGAGCTCCGAGAAAGGAGCAATGCATACTAAATATGTACTTCTATAAACTATGGACATGAAATTTTATAGAGCATGTACAGAGTTGCGCAATATACAAATTGAGAAGCAGATTTGCAGTCTGGTTGGCTCAACATTGCACTTCTATTGGTTTGTGTTCTCCAAACAACACTTAGAGTTCCCCGATATACAAATTGATAGACAGACTCCACCACTGTCGGCCTCAAAATTGAATATGTATTACACATTACATATAATATGTAATACATATTAAATGTAATATGCAATACATATTACATGTAATATGTACAATATGAAACGGGCAAGCGGACGATCGAGGTGGCGATATAAAAGTAAGTGCAAATATGAACACGTGTATCCACCAGTTTCGAGCCTAGAAATTTTCCCAGGAACGAGTAATCCATACTAAATATGTACTTTGATAAAGTATGAATATCAGATTTTATAGAGCATGTACGGATCCCTCATTCCATACTTACACACTTTTTGGATCGCGGGTTCTCAGGCTAAAAATTGGGCCTCTATTGTTTGTGTCCTACAAATAGCACCCAGACTTCCGCGATATAGAAATTTATCGGCGGACTTCGGGTTGGCTCGCTCAACATTGCACTTCTATTTTCCCGTGTGCTCCACGTAGCACTGGGAGTTCCGTGATATACAAATTGACAGATGGAATCCAGGACTGGCGGGTTCAAGATTACGATTGTCTACATGTATAACATATAACATATATGTTATATAGCTAACATTATCTAAAAACATTATTTTCAAGTACTAAAAATTATTAATAATGAATATTGATATTGTACAATTTAATTAAAAAAAATTAGCAAATGAGTCGCAAGGTTCTAGTCCGGGTCCAATTGTAGATCCCTGAAGTGTCAGTAGCAAGATTAGATGGACATGAAATATGCCAGTCTGTCGTCTGGGAAACCTTGAGCATAGACATGGATTACCAAGTTTTGGATGCAAGATGTACACTCGGAACATGGGGAACGAGAGTTTGATAACGTGTAGCGGGGAACCCACGGGCATAAAATTGGCTAAGGAAACCAAAGGGCTCGATCCGACTCGTACTGCATATTTCATAATTCATGTGCAACACCAACTGTGTGGTGACCAGATCAGTATGTGTAGAAACCAGGCAAAACTAAATATGGACCTTTATAAAGTATGGACATGAGATTTTATAGAGCATGTACAGATATCACATTCCATACTTGACCACTTTCTGGATCGCGGCTTCTTGGGCTAGCGCGTTCAAGAAATAGGCCTCTATTGTTCCATGTCCTACAAATAGCACACAAAGTTCCGCGATATACAAATTGACTAGCGGACTTGCAGGGTGGCTGAGATTTTATAGAGCATGTACACTTTTTGGATCATAGGTTGTCGAGCTGGCGGGGTCATAAACGAGCCTCTATTGTTCCATGCCTTACAAATAGCATCCACAACTCCGTGATATACAAATTGAAAAGCGGACTTGCGGGTTGGCCGGGTCAACATTGTACTTCTAGTGATTTTCGCGATATACAAATCGACACACAGACTCTAGGGCTGGCGGGCTCCCAAAAACAAGCAATACATACCAAATATGCACAGATCCTTTATTCCATACTTAGCCACTTATTTGGATCACGGACTTGCGGGCTGTAAATTGGGCCTCTAATGTTCTGTGTCCTGCAAATAGCACCCATAGTTAGGCGATATAAAAATTGACAAGTGAACTTACAGGTTGGCTGGCTCAACATTGCACTTCTGTTGGATGGCGGACCTACGGGCTGGCGGGTTCTAGGCGGGGAAAAAAAACACACACCTGCAAACAAGTTCAACAAATACAAAGAGTAAACTAAAAACTGTTTAGTATGGAAGACAAGCAGAAAAAAAACGCACCTTTGCATGGATTCCTCCACATCTCTGGTTAGGAGTTATTTGCGGCATCTAGTTTTCCTGTTTGTTTCTATGAACAAAAGTACAAAACAAAAGGGATATGAACATAAGTTAACATGTAAAGAAAAATGCAAGCACTATGCACATATACTAAAAAAAATAGAATAAGATGAATAGAGTAACAAATAGTTTTTAGAAGGATGTACCTTTTTTTTTTTTGCATAATGTATATTTTATAATTCAAGTACAACACCAATTGTATGGTCACCATAGTAGTATGTGTAGAAATCAGGGAAAACTAAGAAGCTGGATAATTGTTTTTTTTTTTTTTCAACAAGCTATACATATATGCTTTGAAACATAGAAATATGACTTTGTAATATGTTTGATGTATATCTCATAATTCAAGTGCAATACCAATTATATCGTGATCAGACCAATATGTGTCTAAGATAAACATATTGTATTGAGGAATGGGCACATTCGACCAGACATGGTCAATAAGTGTGTTTTGCAGATGCCTTGTGTTGTTCAAAAGAAAGCGGAGATTGCATTTGCACATGTAGTTTTTCAATTCTTTAGTTCTGCCATTATTTTGTAGCATGTCAATATTGAATTCTCCTACAAGTACAATGGGTTTGTTCAAATGTAAATGGCACAATGCATTGGAAATAACATCTACTATGTTGGAGAATGTTGCATGGGGTGTGGCATACAAATTTAGTATTGCAACTTCTATTTCATGGAAAAAAAAAATTGCAAGCACCACTTCAACATTCTTTTCTTCGATATGTATATGGTCCAAAATTGGTACATGTTTTTTCACAAATATCATCACCCCATGTGTAATGTAACTTGACATGCAATTATGATTTGGAAATTATTGGTTCTGCATGCATAATGTCGTGTGTGTTTCCTGCAATCACAGAATATCGGATTGCATTGTATCATAGTCATTCAGTATATCATCTATGTGTGCATTTAAGTTGAGTGTGTTAAGCGAGAGAATTGATACAAATGAATTTGTTTGTATGAATTCGTAATCATAGTGCAGTTGCCATTTTGTGATGGTCCTGAGTCGTTCCATTTCAATATCAACTTTATGTTTCACTTTGGAGTTATCTTTTGTGAGAGGACTTAGTAAATACAAGGAGTCTATGCTTTTGACATAGGACAGTGTTGTGTATACCAGTCCATGTATTCGAATTCCAGCATGCTGAAATGCAACATTATCAAGTGTTAGTCCTTGTGATCTGTGGACTGTATGTACACATGCAAGTTTAATCAGAAACTGTTTTCGAATCTTCAATCGACCTGTCTTTGCTGATGTTGATACTGGCTTTGATATTCACAACTTGTTTGAATTATATAGATAAGACAACTTGTTTGCTTGTCGCTTGCCTATATGCGGTTCATGGAACTTAATCCAAAGGACATCAAGTTTTTCTGTTTTTGTATAGCCTTTCAGTATTCCATCTGCACCATTAACCAAACCATCATGTGAATCATAGTTACAGGCATATATTTCAACCAACATTTCTAATTCGAGGATACACTGCAAAGGTAAAGTGATTGTATGTTCATGACGTGGCACATTTCCATGGTTGTCTTCTTCCAGGTCAATTGAATTGATGATGATATCATCGCTAGGCATGACCGATAGCATGTGGTTGTTATGCATTGCAACATCCTTATTTCTATAGAACAGGTAAGGGAACATTGGGTCTGCTGGTGCAGGCTGCAAGCACCTCGAATTGAAGTATGTTAAGTCATCATATGTTTGGTTGTTTGTGTGCATTCTATTTACAATTGCAATGAATGTTTCATCTGTCTGCCGCATTGTAGTATGCAACTCAAAGCATTTAATATTGTCTCTCCAGAAGTCATGGTTCACTGTTTCCATGTTAACGTTAGGTTGTTCAAATATCAAAGAATCTTGGATGGGCTGTTCTTGGTAAAGATCCCCACAGAATATCATGTCAATGTTTCCAAAGTATTTCGTGTGCACATGTTTTACACTTCTTAGTCGATTGTCAATGGAATACAAGAACTGACTCCCAATCAAAGATGCTTCATCTATAAAGACAAGTTGGATTTCCTGATAAAGCTTAGACAATGTATCCAACATTTCCTTGATAAGTGGAAGAAATTGTGACTTGTTAAAAGGCATTAAAAATGAAAAGTGGACTGTTGTTCCACCTGCATTATATGCAGCTTTTCTTGTGTATGCAACTATTAGGCCCTTTGGTTTCATAGGATCGGAGGAATTGTTTAGTATAAGAATTTGGAACAGTGTTTTCAATGTGAATGTCTTGCCTGTTCCTGCTCCGCCCGTAAGGAACAAGTGCACATAAATGTCCATGTTCAAGCATTTTTTAAGAGCAATGTACTTTAGAATTGTTTGTTGTTCGCGATTCAACATACGTCGTATTCTGTGGTATTCATTATTTTCATTTAGGAAAGGATGTTTTGTGACTTGAAAACCAAGATTCATACGTTTTTCACTTCCACTTGCTGGAGGACTCGGAAGGAGTTCTGGTTGTTTTTCGGTTTGTGAATGTCTCATCATGATGGTTAGGGTTTTCTAGATCATTAACTGCAACTTCTAGATCACCCCATGTTGGATTAACATTGTAGGTAAATCTAGCTTCATTGATGTGCACTATAGTCTCAGACACAACATACGCAACCTCCCATGTAGAGAAGTTATGTTTTAATGTCTCTTCATTTTCATCGAATGGAACGCACAACAACAATTTTTCTCTACAATAGTTTTCATAGTCACAATGTTTATTGTTTTTGACAAACCGTATCACAGAGGGTTTTTTTCTTTTTGATATGGGTGCACCATTATTTTTGTAATGCGATACGAATTCTGCTAAGAAGATATTCCTAATAGGAGATGGACGTTGGAGGTAATAATCAACAATAGAGCGACATAGAACGTCTTCTGAATTGTCAGGCTCTTGTTCTAGCAAAATCGATGGTTTAAGCACAAATGTGTGTTTTTGAAGTGGAGATGTGTTTATGAAGACACATTTTCTTGAACTACAAGTGAGGGGCAGGGAAAGTGCAATGTGAACTGCTTGCTGAGCATACATTTTTTGAATATTAAGCAATGTATTGCCAAGTGTGTGTATCATTTGCATGACATCAATATGATTTCTTTCATGTTCTTTGCATATTCTTATGAATGCACTTGTCATAGATTTGTCAACCTTTGTCATATACGAGGTATAGTACGATGCTGCAACATATGCATTGAGCACATACTGCGCATATGTATTTTCTTTCCACATAACTGGCATGTCCTTGGAGAAACTGTTGTTCCAAATATGGGAAAGTTTTCGATTAAGGAAAACTATTGGTTGCCTAAGTGTACATTGTATGGCTTGGATGTACTCATCTTCTAATAGATTTAGCTCCGTCAAGAAGGCATCGAAGCTCATCAGCTCATCAAATTCTTCTTGTTCTAGAAATGCGAACAAGGATTTAGATTTCTCAACAACAACATTGTCCTCTAAACTAAGTGGCTCTATGATTCTTGTAGCTCTCATTGGCGGCACGGGAAAGTTGTATCTGAAATGCGAGTTTTTTCGTTTTCTACAACTTCTTGTATGGTAATGTCTATGGAGTTTGGCAAGTTCTAGATCCAAATGATCTGTGTTGCATGTTATGTATTTATCCACAAATTGTTTGATCTCTGAATTGTTATCAGCTCCATAGACTGGTGCACCCTCTATCCACAACAGTGCATGGTCATGTTCATTTCCCCTATTCTGGAATTAAGTCACAAAAAAGTAGTCCGATATTTTTCTGAAAAAAGTTTCATCATGGCATATCAATTGTCTCAAAGCATTTATTCTATGTCTATAGTAGCGAGTACATGTCACTGGGTCTTTTCTTATGAGGCAGTCAATGTCATTATTTTCTAGTGTATCGGTTTCTTTTTTTATGTTTCTTGTTCCTATGCAGGTCAGATATGAAAACTACCAATGGATCCCAGCAATGCTCTGCACTTGTAAATGTGATGAAAAATGTTGGTCGCCCCAATTGCCGGATCATTGCAATTTTTTTTCATTTTTTATTTTTGTTGCAAACAGTCATGAGAGGTGCAATTTTTTTTGAAATCTATGTATCCAATATTAGATTTCAGAATTTTTTCTAGGTTTACTTTGTACTTCACATCCTTGGCCAACAAATTTCTTCCTTGTAACTGGCCTTTTCTTATTCGGACCCACATGCAGGAGAGAACTTGCTCTATTATTATGCACATTTTTTTGAAAAACAAATTTGTTATGTGACAGGAGAAGTAACTGCTTGAATGTAGCAGCTCCCATCGAACTATTTTATGATAACTAAATTGTTCTGTAATATCAGTGGCACATGGATATCCATAGAAGAGTGTTGGAAAGTTCATTTCCTCAGTGAATTTGTCCTTGAATATTCCAAGTGGGCGCTTCCCCACAACAGGTGCAATTTCAACAATCTTGTCTTGCAAGTCATGAATGCACTGTGAATCAGTGAATCCATGAACCAATGTCTTAGGAGGTGTTTCATTCTCCGATTCATCACTAGTATCAAATTCACTAGATTTCCGAGAGTGTCTGCAGAGTTTCCATCCTCTTCTGTAAGAACACTGTTCTAGTTGTCATTTATACAAATGTTTTGTGCTTTGTACAGGGCCCTGGAACATAATTCCTTTAATGCTTTCATAACATCATGCACACACACTTTGCCTGTCTGATAGGCATTTTTGTATCACAAGCATCTTTTCATAGTTGTTCGTGCTCGAATCGTCGCAGGGTGAGAAAAAATGGGAGCACTGGCATGCCCTGTTGGGCTTGGCAAGGCAGAACAGGATGTTGTGGACAGAAAGGGTTAACAGAAAATAGAAAACAAAACCAGAATACAATCTAACTAACAACTGAAAGCAAATAACAATTCGAAAATAAACAAAAACATCAAACATGAGACACATGTGTCGTCCAAGGTTTCAGGCAGGTGCTTTATTGAAACCAGAGCGCACGCAGAAGAGAGGGACAGGTGTTCCTTCTCCCTCCAGCGGAAGGCTCTTCGGGGCCCTCAACCGAAGCTTTCCTTACAACTGAACATAACTGAACTGGGTGATGAAAGAACTCTGAGTTAAACTGCTGATGAATTGTTTGTCAAAGGATGAGCTCTGAATCATCTGGACAACGTAACAATGCTTTGAATTCTCTGCTGAAACAATGATCCCTCACAGCTATTTATAGCATTTTTCCAGGCGGTCACGTAACCAACTTTCGGTGTGAACACAGACCTATTTAGGGTTCACTTAGGTCATTTAATTCGCCGAATTTGCAGAGCCGACCCTGATCTGAGGGTCAAATCACTTTGGGGGCCGGTCCGTAGGCGGTCGAGGGGCCGACCTAGGCAATTAATGCGCCGTATTAGCAGATGCGCGGCTTTTTGTGTGGACAGTCGC
>ML796857.1:82042-100265 GCA_009831015.1 Picea engelmannii
TAAGAAAGCAAAAATTCAAACACTATTCTAGCTTTTGTTGACATGTGGGCATGTATGGGCCCGTTACAAGAATGCGTTTGAAAAATGAAACTAAGAGGGGTCTCCAAAGAGCCGTTGTCCTCTCCTAAAAGTTTTGAAATTTTAAAGGGAGATGAGATCGTTTTTGCAATCTTTTTCTGATTCTCAAGGTCGCTTGATGGTGCGAGAGAAGAGCATACTCAAGATTGTTACTTGAAACTTCTAGTCCCGAATGTGAGTTTAGATGTGATTTGATGTTCCACTTAAATTATAAATCAAAGCAAGCCATCCACGTGGCTGAAAGCAAATAAGGGAAAAATGATTTTAATCCTCCTAAGTGCCTATGTTTGTTCGACTATCCCCTTTATAAGTTG
This sequence comes from Picea engelmannii, assembly GCA_009831015.1. Taxonomy (NCBI): domain Eukaryota; kingdom Viridiplantae; phylum Streptophyta; class Pinopsida; order Pinales; family Pinaceae; genus Picea; species Picea engelmannii. The sequence goes on from ML796857.1 coordinate 82,435, forward strand.
AGGGGTCTAAGTGGTGCAGTATTTAGAGCATGCATACATCATTTGAAAAGGAAACTGACTTTCCCCACATCAAAACCTTACAATGAAAATATTTTTAGTCAAATGCGCGGCTGTTAGTATGGACAGGTGCGCGTGTGCACGCGGATTGTATCAAAAAATCAGAGCGCATGCGCGCGTCTGTGGGGTGGGATACCGGCGCGTTTGAGAAAAAACACCGGTTCTCTTGATTATGCTGTGAATCGACCAATTAACAGGTCGGCGAAATACGGTTTGAGTCCCTGCAAGTTAAAAACAACAAAAGGAAAGCGAATTAAACCCAATTGAGGGAGGATTCAATACCAAAAAATCCCCAGTGGAGTCGCCAATCTGTTCGTGCTCGAATCATCGCCGGGTGAGCAAAAATGGGAGCACTGGCATGCCCTGTTGGGCTTGGCAAGGCAGAACAGGATGCTGTGGACAGAAAGGGTTAACATAAAATAGAAAACAAAACCAGAATGCAATCTAACTAACAGCTGAAAGCAAATAACAATTCGAAAATAAACAAAAACATCAAACATGAGACACATGTGTCGTCCAAGGTTTCAGGTAGGTGCTTTATTGAAACCAGAGCACACGCAGAAGAGAGGGACAAGTGTTCCTTCTCCCTCCAGCGGAAGGCTCTTCGGGGCCCTCAACCGAAGCTTTCCTTACAACTGAACAGAACTGAACTGGGTGATGAAAGAGCTCTGAGTTAAACTGCTAATGAATTGTTTGTCAAAGGCTGAGCTCTGAATCATTTGGACAGCGTAACAATTCTTTGAATTCTCTGCTAAAACAATGAGCCCTCACAGCTATTTATAGCATTTTTCCAGGCGGTCACGTAACCAACTTCCGGTGTGAACACGAACCTGTTTAGGGTTCACTTAGGTCATTTAATTCGCTGAATTTGCAGAGCCGACCCTGATCTGAGGGTCAAATCACTTTGGGGGCCGGTCCGTAGGCGGTCGAGGGGCCAACCTAGGCAATTAATGCGCCGTATTAGCAGATGCACGGCTTTTTGTGTGGATAGTCGCGCGTCGGGCGCGCATGCGTGCATAACACGTTTTTGTCCCGCGCATGTGCGCACGCATCAAGCTGATGTAAAGCGCCCTTCAATTTTTGGTTACTTTGTATAGTTTTTTGCCTTTCTGGAGTGCTGTGAGATTAATTTAGTTCCATGAGTGACTTCATTGCTGTTTTGCTGATGTTGAGTTCTTCTCGCCATGTGCAGACGAAATTTCAGTGATAACAATAGCCACAACAATTATCATCATATTGCTAATGAATTGTGGCAAGGATTTTTGGACAACATCCAGCTGAACATGCACATTAATAATTGATCTCGTTAAGCCCATATGGGGTCGTTTATAGCCCCAAGGCCTGATTTGAGAAAATGAAATCTGTAGAGACACAAGTCTCTGCTCGAGTTCCATAAGTTCACTTACATCTGCTAGTGGTGTATTACATCTTATTTGGTCAGGAGTTGCAAACTGTGGCAGTTTTCCATTTTCAAGCAACCATTTGCATGGAAGACAAATTTTGCCACTGGAAAATGGTTTATCGTGCGGTGTCAAGTGGAGGTATCTGCTTGCAAATCAGGCGTGAAAGACTTACTATTTTTCAAGAAATTCAATTGTTCACAAATTGCACATGCAATGGAAGGAGTGTCTTTAATTTATTTCGTGTAGGTCTGTCTTGCATTTTTCTTTCGGAGGGAAGTATGGGTAGAAACTGTTTCCTGGTTTTCATTGGTATTAGTGCATGGTGTTTCTTCTAGCCCATGAAATGTCACAGTTGCATGACCATTCTGGGATATGCGAATGTACCTGTTTTTGTTTTGTTATGCACAAACAAATTTCTTTAGATTGTTATATGTGAGTTTCTCTCTAAAAGGAACCGTAGAAATGTATTTTTTTCTCTTGCGCATGACCTTTTTCAAGTTGTGGTAACTTAATCTACATTTCTTGCCCAAGGGAATGATGAGATGATGGCAAATGGGATGAATTTCACTCTGACTTGGGTTTTGATAACCTAGTCCACGTTTTTTGTGTAAGGCCTGTATGGCCTCATCACAACTAGGACAAATTTGACGCATAACTTTTTTCAAGTTTTGATAACTTACTCTATGTTTTTTGTTTAAGTCCTGTATGGCCTCATCACAACTTTGATGAATTTCACGCATGGTTTTTTTGTTCAAGCCCTGTATGGCCATATCGCAACTGGGAGGAGTTTCATGGATATGCATGCCACACATATGCAGATTCGATGTGGTTTGGGTGGCATGGACATTCAACCTTGAACCACTGATATGTCCAAGCAAAGGTTCATAATGGATATGTGTTGTATCTATTTTCAACGAGAGGATGTCAATTGTTCAATCATAGTTTGAATCAGTATACCAGGAATGGACAGTGCCATCTGGCAAGGCCGACCAGACCTGGATATTCACTCTGAATATCATAGACAACCATTGCAAACATAATCTGCAACCCTCCACATTCCCCTTTTCATATGGAAGCACCATGTTTACAAGGTATTCCTGCCAACTTCCAACTGCTGGCATATTTTCTAGGAGATATGGCCAAAGGTGTTGATGCAAGCACCTAAAATCTTGTTGGCTACTGCCTATAATGGCATTGCAAAAGGATTGTACAGTGTAAAGGTACAACGAGTTCACATCGAACTCTGTTGCTACCAAACGACAAATTGCATTGAACATACTATCTCCACAACTAGACACAACATTTGTTTCCAGTTGTAAACCATGGCAATCTATGCGATGCATAATCCATTTCCACTACGATGAATCAGTGAATCAATGCACCAATGTCTCAGCATGTGTTTCATTCTCTGATTCATTACTTGTATCAAATTCACTAATATTTTCGAGAGTGTCTGCAGAGTTGCCATCCTCTTCTGCAAGAACACTATTCCAGTTGTCATTTATACAAATGTTTTGTGCTTTGTATAGGGCCTTGGAACATAATTCCTTTAATGCTTTCATAACAACATGCACACACACTTTTCTTGTCCGATAGGCATTTTTGTATCGCAAGCATATTTTCAGAGCCACAACAATTGTCATTGTATTTCTAATGAATTGTGGCAAGGCTTTTTGCACAACATCCAGCTGAACATGCACATTAATAATTGATTGCGTTAAGCCCATCTGGGGTCGTTTATAGCCCCAAGGCCTAATTTGAGAAAATTCAATCCGCAGAGACACAAGTCTCTCCTCGAGTTCTGTAAGTGCACTTACATCTAGCAGTGGTGTATTACATCTTATTTGGTTAGGGGTTGCAAATTGTGGCAGTTTTCCATTTTCAAGCGACTGTTTGCATGGAAGACAAATTTTGCCAGTGGAAAATGGTTTATCGCGCACTCTCAAGCAGAGGTATTTTGCTTGCAAATTAGGCATGAAAGACATACTGTTTTTTGAGAAATTCAATTGTTCACAAATTGCACATGCAATGGAAGGAGTGTCTTTAATTTGTTTCGTGTAGGTCTGTCTTGCATTTTTCTTTCGCAGGGAAGTATTGGTAGAAACTGTTTCCTGGTTTTCATTGGTAGTAGTGCATGGTGTTGCCCATGAAATTTCGCAGTTGCATGACCATTCTGGGATATGTGACTATACCTATTTTTGTTTTGTTTTGCACGAACAAAATTCTTTAGATTGTGATATGTCAGTTTCTCTCTAAAAGGAACCGTAGCAATGTATTTTTTTCTCTCACGCATGACCTTTTTCAAGTTGTGTTAACTTACTCCACGTTTCTTGCCCAAGGGCACAATGAGATGATGGTGACTGGGATGAATTTCACTTTGACTCGGGTTCTGATAACCTAGTCCATGTTTTTTGTTTAAGGCCTGTATGGCCACATCACAAATGGGATGAATTTGACGCATAAATTTTTTCAAGTTGTGATAACTTACTCTACGTTTTTTGTTTTAGCCCTATATGGCCTCATCACAACTTTGATGAATTTCACGCATGGTTTTTTTGTTCAAGCCCTGTATGGCCATATCGCAACCGGGAGGATTTTCATGGATATGCATGCCACGCGTATGCATATTCGATGCGGTTTGGGTGGCATGGACATTCAACCCTAAAACACCAATATGACCAAGCAAAGGTTCATAATGGATATGTGTTGTATTTGTTTTCAACGAGAGGATGTCAATTGTTCGATCGTAATTTGAATCAGTAGACCAGGAATGGATAGTGCCATCTGGCAAGGTTGAACAGACCTGGATATTCACTTTGAATATCATAGACAACCATTGTAAACAGAATTTGCAACCCTCCACATTCCCTTTTTCATATGGAAGGGCCATGTTTACAAGGTATTCCTGCCTACTTCCAATTGTCAGCATATTTTCTAGGGGATATGGCCAAAGGTATTGATGCAAGCACCTAAAATCCTGTTGGCTGCCGCCTATAATTGCATTGCAAAAGGAGTGTATAGTGTAAATGCGCAACGAATGCACATCGAACTCCACTGCTACCAAACAACAAATTGCATTGAACAGACTATCTCCACAGCTAGAAACAACATTTGTTGCCAACTGTAAATGATGGCAATCTATGCAATGCATAATCCATTTCCACTGCGATGAATTAGTGAATCCATGCACCAATGTCTCAGCAGGTGTTTCATTCTCTGATTCATCACTTGTATCAAATTCACTAGGATATTTGAGAGTGTCTGCAGAGTTTCCATCCTCTTCTTCAAGAACACTGTTCCAGTTGTCATTTATACAAATGCTTTGTGCTTTGTACAGGACCCTGGAAGATAATTCCTTTAATGCTTTCATAACAACATGCACACACACTTTGCCTATTTGATAGACATTTTTGTATCACAAGCGTCTTTTTAGAGCCACAACAACTGTCATCGTATTGCTAATGAATTGTGGCAAGGCTTTTTGCACAACATCCAACTGAACATGCACATTAATAATTGATCATGTTAAGTCCAACTGGGGTCGTTTATAGCCCCAAGGCCTGATTTGAGCAAATGCAATCCGCAGAGACACAAGTCTCTCCTCAAGTTCCTTAAGTGCACTTACATCTGGCAGTGGTGTATTACATCTTATTTGGTCAGGGGTTGCAAACTGTGGTAGTTTTCCATTTTCAAGCGACCGTTTGCATGGAAAACAAATTTTTCCACTGGAAAATGGTTTAATCGTGCATTGTCAAGTGAAGGTATTCTGCTTGCAAATCAGGCACGAAAGACTTACTATTTTTTGAGAAATTCAATTGTTAACAAGTTTCACATGCAATGGAAGGAGTGTCTTTAATTTGTTTCGTGTAGGTATGTCTTGCATTTTTCTTTCGCAGGGAAGTATGGGTAGAAATTGTTTCCTGGTTTTCATTGGTAGTAGTGCATGGTGTTGCTTCTAGCCCATGAAATGTCACAGTTGCATGACCATTATTGGATATGCGACTGTACATGTTTCTGTTATGTTATGCATGAACAAATTTCTTTAGATTGTGATATGTCAGTTTCTCTCTAAAAGGAACCGTAGCAATGTATTTTTTTCTCTCGCGCATGACCTTTTCAAGTTGTGGTAACTTACTCTACATTTTTTCCCAAGGGCACGATGAAATGATGACAACTGGGATGAATTTCACTCTGACTCAGGTTCTGATAACCTAGTCCACGTTTTTTGTTTAAGGCCTGTATGGCCTCATCACAACTGGGACGAATTTGACGCATAACTTTTTTCAAGTTGTGATAACTTACTCTATGTTTTTTGTTAAGTCTTGTATGGCCTCTTCACAACTTTGATGAATTTCACGCATGGTTTTTTTGTTCAAGCCCTGTATGGCCATATCGCAACTGGGAGGAGTTTCATGGATATGCATGCCACGCGTATGCAGATTTGATGCGGTTTGGGTGGCATGGAAATTCAACCCTGAACCACCTGTATTTCCAAGCAAAGGTTCATAATGGATATGTGTTGTGTCTGTTTTCAACGAGAGAATGTCAATTGTTTGATTGTAATTTGAATTAGTAGACCAGGAATGGGAAGTGCCATCTGGCAAGGCCGACCAGACCTGAATATTCACTCTGAATATCATAGACATCCATTGCAAATAGAATATGCAACCCTCCACATTCCTTTTTTCATATGGAAGCGCCATGTTTACAAGGTATTCTTGCCAACTTCCAATTGCCGACATATTTTCTACGAGATATGGCCAAAGGTGTTGATGCAAGCACCTAAAACCATGTTGGTTTCCACCTATAATTGCATTGCAAAAGGAATGTACATTGTAAAGGCACAACAACTGCACATCGAACTCCGCTGCTACCAAACAACAAATTGCATTGAACAGACTATCTCCACAGCTAGACACAACATTTACTGCCAGCTGTAAACCATGGAAATCTATGCGATGCATAATCTGTTTCCACTGCAATTCAAAGTCTTTGCAAATGAGGGACAAGTAAATATGAGGTCCTTCAACATTGCATATAGACATTTTTATGTACAGTAGTGGTTCATAATGACCACTGACGACATTGGCATCATGGAACAAGATGTAATATGGATTGTCAGATGCAGTTTTGTTGAATAGTAGATATCTTGTTTTTCTTGTCATTGACCATATTCCAACTGATATATTGAGCTAGTTAGACATCCACCGTATACAAAATGTATCTCCCCAAATCCCCCTCTCATGTGCAAGCATAAATGGAGATGTAGATAACCACATCTTTGAAAAGTACGTAGCGACATCATGTATTCCATGCAACTACCAAAGAAAATCAGATTCCAGTTCGTATTCATAGGACTCCAATGCCTCAACGTCGCCATTTTTTAAACAACCCAAGAAATAATCTAGCAATCCATTGCGCAACTTGGTCGAAAAATACCAGAAATGCAGTAGAACCTGAAATGTATCGAAAAGGCAATCGCCTACAGTATATGATAATGAATCCAATCTAAAAAGTCCATTGCTATGCAAAACCACGTCAATGTTGTCATGTACAATGCACTGTGTATCTATTTCATACGACTCAACATCTATTACTCCTTTCATCTTTTGAACTGTGATTTTGAAGCTGTTTGTTAGATACTTTCAGTTTGCATGAAAACAGAGAAAAGGGAAAAAAAAGTTGAAAAAAAAAGGAAAGAAAAATAGAAAAAATACAAACATAGAACTGGGTACCAATCCCCGTATGTATCTTTCAACCTTCTTCTTCTCAACTTCAATCCCCCCTAGTCCCCATAGCAGATGACAAGAAAACAAACCCACATTGGAAAGTGAACCAAACAAAAGAAACAATGCAAATAAATAACACCATGAATTTACACAGCAGAAAGACAACAAGTGGACGCAGTTTTCTGACCCACAGAATAAAAGCATTCTCTGCATCTACACCCCGACGGATGGTAAGCCCCTCTACATTGCAATTTTCGAAATAGCTATGGACACGACAACCAACACATGAAGACGTATGGTTTCCAGGAATAGAAATTAAGAGCACAAACAAAGATGGTCTGCAACAGAATTTGGAGGCAGGGACTCCCACCATTCAAAAATAACATCAACAGGGGAACTTACCCGTCAACGAGGGATGACAAGAGCTCAGCCCCAAGAAAACTGGAAACCGCAACAACATGTCCAACAACTTGCAAAGTTGAAGAACAACAAACCAGTGAACAACCATGAAGAGGTCCAACTACAACTGCAGGACCTCAACTTTGCAAAGTTGAATCAAACAAGAACAAGAACCATGGAACGAAGTAGTGAACAAGCATCGACTACTAAAGCAGTGATGCCGACCATCAAAAAAATTGAAACGAAACTGTATTGCAACACATCTGTACAATAAACATTTAAGTATGCCAGACCTGTTAGGTAAACACTAAGGACTGTCAGGACCGTCGAAGGGCGTAGCCCTATGCAAACATTTAAGAAAAAATGCAGTGTGGCAGGCATGTTCTCTCGAAGAACGCGACAATAAAGCAAAAATCACACATAGTAATATGCTAGAGAATGTTTTCTAGCTACTAGAAAATGCCAAAGGAAACATTCAAACTAATGTTAGCATTAATCCACCTTCGACCAATGCATAAAAAAATATAAGATTCAAAAATACCATATACGAACAAATACTTTGGATATGACAACATACATAACATTGGGAATAACAAAGCCGTCAATAACACCTCCAATCTGTTGTCCAATCAGATCTTGACAAACATGGTACTTTCTATTATATAAAAATCGATGTTTTCACTTCCCTGGTTCCAACAATAGATAATATGGAAATATTTGTGGTCAATGCACAATCTAATACGAGATCAACGATTTATCGATCGTTATAATCCCTCTATGCCTACGACAGGGACTAATAAGACCCCTTTCTTATTGTTCGAGGCATCGAGTAGTTATTCGTATTTGAGAGTCTCTTTTGAAGTGTGCTCTTTATTTGCGCATGCGAGCGGTCTTAGAAATTAGAAAAGGGATTTGTAAGATTTTCCTTTTATATGTGAATTTGAGTGATCTTTAGTTGTGTAAGAAAAGGTCATGTGGCGTCCTAGTATCATGTTCCAACTTTTCTCGGTCGATAAGAATTTTATGTAAAGATTCTATTACACGTGATTTTATATTAATACATTTTCCCTATCCTACTTTAAGACATTTAAGACATGTTTCTTATTTATTTTATTTAAAATAAAAAATATATTCAATTAAAAAAAATAAAAACCTAAATACTACCATGTTGAAACCTTAGGTTAAGGTTTGATTGTTTTAATTAAGGATTTATCTTACACATGTACGCTTGACATTTTTTTTCCAATTGTATAAATTTAATTTTTAGTTATTTATCAAACTTTCTACTTAAAGGGGAAGGTAGTTGGTATATTCTTACATACACTTGATTGAAGATTTGAATCCCATAGGTAAAAATACTTTTCTATCCAATTAAGAAATATTTTGGTAGTTAAACACATTATTTTAATCATATTCATGGCACATTCATGGTTGTTGATATTATGGTAGCTGCGGGAGGTATTAACCTCCACGTGTAAGTGACAAGAATAGAATATTCCAGGAACGAAGAAGAAACCCTAAAGCATTGGACATAACCCTAGAAGACAATTCTGCTAAAGGAAATATTTAATATTAATTTTTTAGCCTCAAGAACGAGAAGTCGACCCATACAACTAAGGAGGAGCAGTATAAATACAGGACGTTAGAGCTCATTTGACACACACAACTCGCAATTGAAAAAATTTAGTTGTGTGCAAGTCCGGAGAGTAGTTCCAGCTGCAGCTACTGCAACTTGTATTTTTGGTTTCAATCTTGGACTCTCTCTTGGTTATGGTTTGGACTTTCTTCTTGGTATGCTAACTATGGAGTGTTATATGCTACCTTTATTGGCTATTAGGCCTAGGGTTTGCTTTCATAATTATTCTCTGTAAAGGTTAAGGTGCTCGAGGGTGGCTTTGGCCTATGGTTGGGCGACAATATTGCTATATTGTCTATGGTCAAACGAGCAGACCTATTATTTCTAATAGTTTATGGGCGAACACTATATTCAGATAGTCTAACAACTGGGAGATAGATTGGGAGGATTTGCTCAGTTATAGTTACAGGTTCAGTCAAAGTTTTGTTGTAACAATGAAACCCTAACCCTCTTGTTAAGGCACCTTAAGTGAAGAGATTGACCTATTTTTTGAATAACCTAGTGCACCCTAACCTAGCGCACCTCTTGGTACTCTCAGCAAGCTAAGACGTCAAGTTTGAGTTTTTGGTCAAAGTCAAAGGTTGACCAAGTCAAAGCAGTTATGACTTACTCTATGAAGTCAGAAAACAAGTTAGAAGGGGCTTCTAACTTCAGAGCGTGGAAGACAAGGATTGATCTCACCCTTGCAAAGTGTTGGATATCGTGAAAGAAAAAATCGTACAACCACAGTTTGAAGAAGGAAAAGAGAAGGAACCTCAGAACGTTGCAGTTATGATGAAGTTCAAAGAAAATGTCATCAATGCCATGAGTATCATAGTGGACTCTATAAAAGACCACTTGATACCCTACATCTCTTATCTTGACTCATCTAAGATAATGTAAGATGCCCTAACTAATCTCTTTTTAGTCAGAAACATTGGACAAGTAATGAGTATGAAGAATGAGCTTCGTGACATGAAAATGAATGGTGATGAAAGCATAAAATCATACTAAAAAAACCTCCCAATAGATGGGATGCATTTGTCGCAAGCATGAAAATAAGAAAGGAATATCTCACATTTGAAGAACTTTGGACTTGTTGTGCACAAGAAGAATCAAGGATTAACACAAAAAATAAATCCTAAAATAAATACAATGATCGATCCTTCACAACAAAAATTCAAGAATTTCAGGAATAAGAAGAAGTTTGGCTCAAGGAAGAAACCAAATCAAGAAAAGGATATGTCAAAGACACAATGCTTCAACTGTCAAAAATATGGTCACTACAGGAACCAATGTCCCGAGTTAAAGAAAAGGAAGGAAACAGACGAAGAAACGGTGTCCAAAGAAAGGGAAACCTCAAAGAAAGTCAAGCAGGATAAAACATACTTCTTCTTCTAAGGCAAGGTAACAATATTCTTCGTAGTTCTTGTAAATACCATGTTTACATAGTTTCTATACATATCTTGCATATCTATTTCTTAGAAGATAAGATGTTCAAGTGAAACAATACCTATGGAAGAATAACAAGATAAGGATTTCTATCATGATGAATACAAGTCAAGCAATACACATGAAAAGATGAAGTACATTGAAAATCCTTGGTAACAATTCCTGTGGAAGCTATTACATAAGTGACAATTGCAAGATAAGATGAAATCAGACTAAAACTTGAAGAAACTCAGAAGAAGTCAAAATAGAAAGAAGTCAACAATCAAGAGGAAATTAGAAAAAGACTTGTGACACCTTGCAGAAGGCAATAAGAATGCAGACAGAAGCATGGACTCTATTAGATGGAGGGAGCTTATTACAAAATTAAAAAAGAAGAGCATGCATTCATGCATGAAGCAAGGATTGGGAGGGAGATAATCCTAAATGATATGATCCATTGAGGATTATGAAGTATTTGTCCATGTTCCAATTGAAAGTAGCATCCATGATAAACAACACGTGTTCAGTTTGACTCTGGAAGAAGTCTTCTTTGAAAAGAAGCCTTAAATTATCCTTGGTTGTCCATCTACATCCATGATCCTATGATGAACGGAAGAAGTTGGAATCTTTAGGGTATATAGAAGACCCCATGGGCCCAAGAGCTAAAGAGAGACATGAGGAAGAACATGAAGATTCCAAGAAAGAAACAAAAACAAGAACACCATGTTATTATACCGAGAATCACAAGACTACCAACTTGGTTTGAACTCACTAAGAAGCAATCAAACAGAAGAAATGGAAGTTATGATAAAGAATAGTGTGAAAAAGACTGATGAATAGAAGCATTGCAAGATTCAGAGGTTCTTCCAAAAGGAGGGATAAGACTATGACAACATCTTGTTCCAGATATACCTCTTGTAGTATCCATGGATTGGAATTTACATGTAAAAGATTGTTCTTCCCAATAAAGAAAGTGAGAAAGAAGCTTATCCCAGAAAGAGACCCATGTATCCAGATATAAGAAGACCTTGTATGGATTCAAAGAACCTGATGCAAAGTATTTCATATACAACAAAAGTGTGGTGAAAACTTTATATAAAAGAGATAGTGTATTATAATAGTTACTCAGAAGTCTAAGATGATGGATTGCTAATTCACGACAAACTCTCACGATGAAAAAAGAAGTGCTACTTGGATATGTTTCAGTTTGAGCTTTGCCTCGATGTCACGAGATAGCAGGAAACAAAAGTGTTGAACTCAACCATGATATATTGCAATGATCAGATCTATATGAAGCCTTCAGAGAAAACCAGTGTTCCATGACAGACCAAAGTACATTGAGATCAAGCATTATATTCTCTGTGATGAAGTCCATAAAAGAGAAGTGGTTCTCCAATATATCTCCACAGATGAGTAGATAACAGATATTTTGGTAAATCATCTATCCAAGATGAAAAGTTTTTGTACTTAAGAAACAAGTTGGGGCTCGTGGAGACGACTTCCTTATTGAAAAAGGAATAGATTACTCCTAGGTTGGGAGGGAGCATTGATGTATTATTCATTTATGGACAATCATTTTCTAGTTCGTAAAATGGTCTAGATTAGATAGTCATTTTCGTAATGAAAATTGTTTGATGGAATGTTGATGTACCATAGACAACGATTCCCCTTGTGGCTAGTATGGGGGAATGGTCTAGGACAATCATTCTTCTTGGTAGTCACTTTGATTAGTGGTCAAGTAGAATGGTCTACCTCACCGGGAAATCATTCTTTCGAAGTTCACAATTGTGATCAGTTTCGAAGAATGGTCCATTTTGGAGGTTGGTTCAGGACAATCATTTCCATTAGGAAATGGTCCGGACAGTCATTCCCTAGGGAAAACTCATTCTATCCAGGTTTCACTATGATTAGTGCCGGATGAATGGCCTAGTTAGGTGAATGGTCCAGGTTCATCAATCAAAGAAATTCATTCCCTAAGGTAGACTCATTCTCTCCAGGTTGCATTATGACTAGTGCCGGAGGAATGGTCCAGTTAGGTGAATGGTCCAGGATCAGAAATCAAGGATACTTATTCTTCTATTCTTGAGAAGAATAGTCCAGATAGCCCATGGATGATGTTTTACATTCCGAGGGTAGATTCTCTTCTAGGTCTCAAAGATGTGAGTGGAAGAATAACCCACATGACTCAATTTATATCATGATATTGTTTTATGCAGGTTGATATCAGATGATATGATTGTTATGGAGACTGTATGTCTCTGGACTATAGATGTATGCTATTGTGATGGATGTGTTCCACTGGTTGTGACTATGTGTCATTGATTAAGTAGTCGTGTGCTACTTGGTGTGGTTGTGTACCACTGGATAGTAGTTGTGTACTACTATGGATAGACACGATTGTGTTCTATTGAATGACATTGTTCTGATTTCCATGTAGACTATCAATAGTGTTGAAAATGATTATCAGCTAGATGGATAGTCAGTGTGTTGATGGACAAACATTCTCCAAACAAAAATGGTCCAGGACATTTATTCTTCTAGGACGTATGTCTGGATTATAATAATAGTCCTTATAGCCCATGGCGTGGCTTCCAACATCTGTTGGAATAATTATTCTTCTAGGACATATGTCCAGATTAGAAGAATGGTTATTGTATCACTCTGTGGAGTGAGTGACTTATTCATCAACATGCCTAATTACTCAGATGGAGTATGGATTTGAGAGATGATGCATTTGATGTTATCAAATGATACTGATAATGATGATGGTGCTCTTGATCTAATCATGAGATAGCATGTATGGCTATGATGATGCTACCAGTTGAATGGTATGTTTGTGCTTAAGACCATTTATTTCAATACCTCCCTAGCTAGGAGGGAGTGTTGATATTATGGTAGTTGCGAGAGATATTAACCTCCACGTGTAACCCTGACAATGATAGAATATTCTAGGAAGAAATAAGAAACCCTAAAGCATTGGACATAACCCTAGAAGACAAGTCGACTAAAGGAAATATTTAATATTAAGTTTTTAGCCTCTAGAATGAGAAGTTGTCCTAGACAGCTAAGGAGGAGTAGTATAAATATAGGACGTCAGAGCTCGTTTGACACACACAACTCGCAACTGCAAAAAATTTAGTTGTGTGCAAGTCTGGAGAGTAGTTGCAACTGCAACTACTACAACTTGTATTTTTGGTTTCAGTCTTGGACTCTCTCTTGGTTATGATTTGGACTTTCTTCTTGGTATGCTAACTTTGGAGAGTGATATGCTACCTTGATTGGCTATTAGGCCTAGGGTTTTATTTCATAATTATTCTCTATCAAGGTTAAGGTTCTCGGGGGTGGCTTCGGCCTATGGTTGGGTGACAATATTGCTATATTGTCTATGGTTAAACGAGCACACCTATTATTTCTAACAATGGTATCATTGTAGTTTACGCTAACTAATAACTATTTTTCCTTTGAAAATAACAAATTGACTATATAGTTGTTACTAGATATAAGGTGTCACATTTGCATTTTTTAACACGAGAAAGGGGTATTCCAATGAATAAGAGAAATGTGGGAATGGTTGGGGTGATGCAAAGTCCTTTGGAAAATTTTCCCTGCTTTCTAGAAATACGGATGCAAGAAATGAGGTATGTGGTCACATTTAGAACATGAAAGGCTTGGCTTAAGGTTTTTGATAGAAAAAATCCTTAACCAATAACCACCACGTCACCTACCTAATATATGGATGGACTACTCTCTTTATGAACCAAACCACTAGTCATTCAAAGTTCTCACCAACCAACCAAGTCAAAAGTAATGAAATAAAATCAAACATTTGCTATAACCAACTATTCATATATTAGTCCCAGCCATCCATTTCGTTGCAATCATGTTTGGTTCTCAGTTCCAATCCTTGCTCATACTAACATAGGGGTATGGAAGATGGGAAAATATCTATGTTTTGAGAATGCTTATACTAACAAAGGGATATTAAAAAAACAAACCAAAGGTTTTCTTCAACTTAGTATCTTCCAAATTTCATAAATGATTTGATGTCAGTATTGTGCAAGTTTGTTGCTTCATTGAAAGAGTGGGAAGATTGATTCACAAGATTTGACAACTATGTATTGAACGACTCATTTGGGTTATTTGGCGATGGTGAAAAAATAAATTCATCATTATCAAAACCCTAGATGGCCTAAGCAATCATCCAAACAACATTGTAGGCATAGTAACCATATATGTTGAGCTTTGTTGGCTTTAATTCGTGGGGATTCTTAGGCATAGTAACTATAATTTATGTTTAGACAAATGAAATCTAGAAATATCTATGAAAGAAAACGAGTTTAACATATGGCATAAACAAATCATGAGATTTGAACACCTTGTCATATTATTTTAGAGCTTTTTCTTGTTTGTAAGTGTTGATATTTAGCATGAAAGGTAACATGTATGTTTCCACCTATTTTCAAGACACAAAGAGAGCCATGCAAGAAAACTCTGAAACCAATCACTCATGCAATCTCACTCACACTCTTTAGTACTCTCTCATCCATTGTATAGTCTACAGATTCAAATTCATCTATTATATAATGTTTGTAATCCCAAGTAGGCAAGAAAACAAGACCATGCATTCAGGGATGAAGTTTGGCGAGAAAAGTATGTATATAGGTAGTAGTCAAAATCAACATAACAAATTATTCATGGAGAATGGGTTTAATACTTAAAATGGTACTACTATCACTATTAGTAATATTTTCACACTCTCCAATGGGAAGCTCCATGTGAGGGGATTTCCTTTCCTATCAAATGTTCCATCCACTCTAATTTCACCCACTCCATTCCCTTTCATATGTAGCAGTATCAAATATAGAAACAATGATGCATTTTTAGGGTTCCATACCCCTAAACCATTCAATCGGTATGTAGTACCACTAGGGAAGATGGAGGACATTAGATTTATGAGCATTTTCAAATTCAAAGTATTGTGGTCTATGTTGTGGATTAGAAGCAAGGGATCGAATGTGGAATTTGAAATGTAATTTCTTCTTCTTGACACCATTATAGCCAAGTCCAGTGCCATCTCCAATAGCCAACTAATATGGCTATCTCCTCATGTTATATTTCTTCCCATCATAGATACCAAGTTCCACCCTTCTCTCTAGGGAAGTTTGCATGACACACTAGATCTATGCATTAAAAGTGGTTTTCCAATGGTTGAAGAATTGTTTTTCAATATATGTGTTTACATTCATGTAGGTCAAAATCCTTATGATCTAGCAAAGGACATTGTTTTAACATTAAGAATATATAGGAACCTTCACCCCCTCAATGGATAAGACCCTCCTCTCATCATACACAAGTTCAATTGGTGCACTTGGATGGATTTTATATGTATCATTTCGAATGTAGGATAATTTGGTGGAATATATACTATTGCAAGTAGAGGCCAATTTGGTGGAATATATACCTCTACAATAGTGGAATACAAGCCTTAAATATACCCTAGTCCTTGTATTTAAGTGAGATAAATTTTAGTCCTCACATTTTTTTATTTAGACAAAGACCAATTTGGTGGAATATATACCCCTTAGATCTTGACACCTAATAATTAAAGCCCATGATCTCACCATCTATGTAGAACCAAATTAGCAAATTTACTAAAATTATTATCATTGACTACATCTAAGCTTATGAAATTCCATGTTACTTGGTGATGTAGCACCTAAGAGCACTTGAAAAACAAAAACATTAAGATTAATGTGCCTTATAGGTATTTGTGATCTCCATTCAAGAAATAACTCTACACTTTTAGGAAATAACTCTCTTAACACTCTCTTTAGTATTTTAAAACACAAGTTGGTTTGATCATGTAAACTATAGATTGGTATTTTAAAGTACATAGTTTAATTAGATTATGTAAATTGTAGATTGACTTTTCATTCATACAATAGTTATTTAAAAATAAAAATGTAATGGAATTTGTAATGTCAATTATGGACAAGTATCGACACAATTATTTAAAAATAAAAATGAAGAAATTGGTTCGATCATGCAGTTGTAATAGTTTTCTTTGTTTTCTTCCATGATAAATTCATTTATTAAAATTAAATTTAGAGACTTGTCACTTTCCAGAGATTCAAGCAGTACCGAATCCCCCAAAAATGGACCCTTCTCTACCCAAATATTTTTCTTGTCATTGCCACATTTTTCTTATGAACTGGAACCAGAGGATGAGAACGTTGTGTTGTCTTCAGAAGGTAGTCAAAGCTCTTTTGTAGCAAACTTGGTGGCAGAGGCTTGATGTAATGTTCCCAAGAAAAATTGCTAGGAACTTAAGAGTTTAGTTTTGATTTGTTTGAACTGTTTGTTTGAATATTTTGCAGGTTGCTTCTCAAAGTTGTTATGGAGATGTTTTGTTGAGTTTTATATCATACAAATGATGGACATTTCACAACAATAGATGGAAATAACAAGATACAAGAGAGAGAACACAAGAGAATAACCAAACAACTTCAGATCTAATCTTTAGTTATTTAATAAGTTGTCCTTCATACAAGTGATATACAAATTTGAAATAATAAAGAAGAAATATAGAAGTTGAGGCTGAAGATGCATTCAAGATACAAGTAATGGGAGTTTTGAGTCTTCCTAGTCTTCTAATAGCATCTTGCAAGTATGAACAAGATCAATTTCTTTCCCTTTTGAATATTGGCACCCAGATCTGGCTGAGTTGTGCACCTCTTGGCTGGGAAACCCATAAGAATTTCAGATTCCTCTGTTATGTCCTCCAACCCTAAAATAAAGTTATAGATCTATAAATCTGGTGATGAGGAACACATAGAGTCAACTTCTTTAGTTATTACGACTGATCTAACTCTCCAACTCTCTGGATCCACAAGTGACAATGCGCCCTCCTTTAGAAAATTTTCCCCAATGCAATAAAAAATCAATATGGAGAGAAAACCTCACAAAAACTGATGAGATATGGCACTATGGTGATGGAAAACCCTTCTGGAAAGGATTTGGCTTCATATCTATCTCCTCCTAAGCAAATCAAACCTTCCCTTCTCCAACAATGTGTTGATACTGAGAGGGGGGTGAATCAGTATCAAGTACAATTTAAAAACCTTTTTCAACTTATACTTAAACCATTCAATTATATCCAATGAGCAATGAACAATAGTATAAGAGTTACACCAATAC
>ML796857.1:104867-121411 GCA_009831015.1 Picea engelmannii
AATGAATGTATAATGATATTTATTTATACCATTTATGTCACTTCCTTTTAACATTAGGGCCGACCTGACACTTTCTTATTTCGTAATTATTTTCTTTAATTATTTTCAGGGCCTACATGTACTTCCTTTTTCAATTCACTTTGACATCTTCAAAAATTCATTTCTCCTCAACCATGAGGATCCATGTGACATGCCACATACCACCGGAAACAACATGATGTATATTATCCATTCATGGGTGTTGTATATGCATGTGCATTTTCCTTCATGTCCAAATACCTTTATCAATCTTGCGGTTCAAAACCCATGACTAGGGTTGACATCAATGACAACAATCAATCTTCCAACACAATGTGCCCAGTATACAGAAAAACCCCCAAACCTGTGCCATGTCTTCACAATACCTCCTGAGATGAACCTGAAACTGAGTAGAATGGTGATGGTGGAATCTTTCATCACCTTGGCCAAGCTTGGACCAGGAACAAAGGAATATTTCACCTCCTTGTTGATCTCTAGAGTTTGTTTACTCAAAACCCTCAAAACGTTCAAGTTGCAGAGCTCAAAGATGCTAAGTGAAAAATGACATGAATGAGGAGTGAGGAGCCCTCCTCTCTCTTTTATACCTCTATCTTCTAATTTTCACTTAAATTATTTTATTGACTTCTAAAGTTTTACTTTATTTCCTCCTCTAAGTCAATTAACCTTTTTAACTGCTTTAACCAAAGTCACTTTAATAATATAACCTTTTACTCCTTAGTGACCACTTTTGCACCTCTTAGCCCCCTTTTTCCCATGAGACTATAGTCTAGAGGGGTGACTAGACTACTAAGTCTTTAAATATCCTTGTTAAGAAGAGAGGGACATTACAGAGTCCCCTACTGGAAATTGCTTGCCCACAAGCAATTCTGAATTGGTCTGTTGTAGAACATATTCACTCTCTCAAGTGGCATCTTCTATAAGCAAATTTTTCCATTTGATTAAGTATTCCTTGATGTCCTTGTTCCTTAGTTGTTTCTCTCTCACCTCCAAAACCTCCTCTGGAATCATAATTAGGTGTCCTTCTTTGTCTACTGGAGGTAGCTCTTCGTTAGCGACAACATGTTTCCCCAATGCCCTTTTTAGGCATGATACATGGAAGACATTATGAATTTTTCTTCCTTGTGGTAGCTCTAATTCATATGCAACTTACCCAACCTTCCTTTTCACCCTGTAAGTCCCATAGAAGCGTGGTTTGATCTTCTCAGTGCCATTTTTTTTAATGGATTCCTATTTGTATGGTTGTAGCATGTTTGTATATAAATTTTGTTGGTTTTGAGCCCTTTGCAAATGATCTTTGAGTTCTTTAAGAATGTCTTAGCTTTCCTGTATCCACTCCTTAGCCATAGGAGCTCCGCTATCTCCAAGCACAATCTCAACAAAAGTGAGGCGATCATAACTATATAAAGCTTTGAAAGGAGACATACCAATAGACATGTGGTAAGTGGTGTTGTATCAATATTCATCATGTTATAGTGCAAGTTGTAGGTTGGGAAAAGCCTGACCCAACCACAGAACAAGTGCTACAACTTTGGAATCCTACACCCAATGTCACCTCGATGTAGGTCCCACACTTCAAGGGTGACTAGGTCACTCTAGGGAGGCGATCTCAGTGACCTTAGGGGGATTGATATGGAGATGAATATGGATGGAAATGAAGCCCCTATAGGTCAATTCTAAGTGGAGTGAAAGGTGGAAAGAGATGCCTTGCAGTTCAAGTGATTTTTCCCCCACAAGTATAACACTTCTTAGGATGATTGTACCTATCTGAGACACAAGAGAAGACACTTTGCAATGGTATATGTTAGTTGGATCAACAAGTTAAGATTGACGTCCCTAATTTGCAGCAATAGAAAACAATATATATCAGCAAGAAAATGGTACTATAAGATGCTCAATAAATGCTAAATATCAAGTTGAAAATGCAATAAAAGACTAGTAAATGACTAGCTAAACTCAAGATGAAAAACCAATGCTCTTAGCATAAAGATAAGGTTGTTGTAAACACTTGTCTGCAAAAAATTATATCATCCTTATGGAAAATCCAATGGTTGATAAGAGAGTTATTCAAGCAAGTAAGTGAGGGTTTCTGCAACCCTAATGGCTAAAGATGAAATTTTGTAATAGGAGAAATAAGTATCCCCTAGATGGGGATGCCCTAGTGGCTGTGAGGTGCCCAAGGCACAAGGAAAACAATCCACTTTGCAAGAAGTAAAAATGACCGAAAATCACATTTCCCAATGCAATATTTTATTTCTCCAATGTAACAAATCGATGACTAATGCCTTTACTATTGATTTAATGGAGTCACAAGGAGATTAGAGAAGCTACCTCCTTGGGGGTGTAATCCCTTTTACTCCCCAAGGCAAGTTTCTCTAAGCTAGGGTTTAAGCTAAGAGGGTGTATGCCCTTATACTTCTCTTAGCAAAACTTTAATCAATGAGATGAAGCAAATAAAATTATGAAGGCTATGGTGGGGGTGTATGCCCTTATACTTCCCATCTAACTCCTAACATAACAATACTTGACTTGAATAAAATGATAGCAAGAGAGTAAAAAACATACTAGGATCAAGAGAAATGCTAACACAATTCACCGCAAGAGCTAGAAAGCATCGTCCAAAGCTAGCGCTAGGCCTTCCTCCATCAACCATTCATAAAATAGCCATAAAAGAAGTGCACAAGATCTAAAAGAGCCAAGGGGGGCGAAAATTTCATAACAAGTCTCTCACAAGAGGGAGAGTTATGATTTTAAAATGAGATCTTATGATCTCTATTTATACTAAAAGTAGTTAACATAGTTTGTCCACAAATTAAGGAGTAAAACACAAGATTAGGGGTCAACAACCCTAATCTTGCCCCCTTAACAAAATAATATTAAATAATTCACTTAAAATTTCACTTTTTGCACAAATTAAACCCTAATTTAGAAGGACGTCACCCCTTTAGGGGACATTTTTCCACTTTGAGGAGGTCGTTGGTGTTGGAGAATGGAACGGCCTCTAAGGGCCATGTGTTAAGCATCTAGGCACTCATATCATGGTGAATACTCTTCTCCTCCTCAAATGTCCATGTGTCAAAGAGTGACACCTCACCACCATGCCCTAGCCCCCCAATATCATGACGTCAAGCTAAAAAATGGAATGTTTTTCCCCTCCTCGGCAAATCATTTGGCAAGTAGGGGGTGGGATAGGTTGTACAAGTCATCACAAGGCTTCCCAAGTCTGATCTCTCTTATATGGCATGCGAGCCCTTGGCATCCAACCTGTGGGCTTGTATCCCCATGGATGCCTAAGCTAGGCTTGTTCTCCCAAATGTTAGGGACCTAACCCCTCATGTAGGTAGAATAATATATTTCGATATAATAAAGGTCAATATTAATAAGGCCTAGAAATAAGGAGGAATAAATTGAATGTAAGAAGACATAATAGAAGCTTTCGTTTCTAGAAGGATCTTCCTCTAGATGGTTATTTTGATAGACACATTTAGTATAAATAGGAGTCGAGGGTATGAGAACTTTTTTTGGGGATATTATTGTAATAGAGCTTTGCTCTGCCAGAGGTTGCCCCCTCGAAGAGGCAAGTGAACATTGCTCTTAGTAATCAAAGTGCTCTTTCTGGTGTTATTCTGGTATCATTTTGGTATTATTGTGGTGTTGTTCTGGTTATATTGTTGTTCATCTTCCATTTCTAGCGTTTTATTTCTGTTCTGCATACTTTTTATATCTGGAATATTACAAGTGGTTTCAGAGAACTTTCCCCGGTAGAAAGTTGTGGGTTAATTTTTTTTCAAGGTAGAGACATATTCCAGCATATTTAAGCTACAAATATCTGTCGTTACACACATAAACCCGTGGTTAGGGATTCATACACGTTGGAAATACAAGTGGTACTTAAGCACACATATGTTGGCCACCCTTGTAACCCATGTTGGTACCCCTTCGAGTGGTAGTGCATAAGAAAACACCTGTATATGGATCGACCTAGATTTCCTGAAGCCCTCTTTAGATAAACTGATCAGTCGCCTGACTGCTATAGTGCCACCGAGAAAAACACTCGAGAAGATACTCTCTAGTACCTGGGTAGTCAGGTAGTATGGCTAAGGGCACGCTCTAGACTCCTTAGTTGGTTCCCTGAGATATTGGGCTGAATACTACTGTTGGACCCCGCACGTATATCATAGAGCTATAGAACAGGGAAAACCCTTGTCTATAGAACCCTTGAATACCTAACCCTTGGGGACGGAAACAAAAAAAAAAACAAAAACAAAAACAAACAAGATCTATTGCCACACAACTGTGTTCGAGTTCCCAAATCACTACACATTTCTTCCTGATTAATCATTTGGGCATTTCATCATTGTGGTATTCTTCAGACCAGATTATAACTCTGCAGGTGTAAAACAAAAAGTCTGGATTTTGTTGCACCATTATTTGAGACCTATTCCATTGGATTTATTTCTTCTCCCTTATCACATTCATATCTATCATTTTTCAACAATTTTTTTGACCCAACCTACCCATTTTTGGTTCCCTCGTCATCATGGCCCATACCCGTAGCCAAGACTTGGAAGCTCACTTCAATACCTTGCGATCTAATTTCATAGAGACCTAATAAGAAGTGAGACAACTCAGTGCCAATATTGCCACCATAAATAAAAACATGCATTCCTCCATCGCCGCCTCAATCGAGGAACTCAAAGAAGACCTCAAATGAGACATTACTACCTAGCCTGAATCTGTCACTTCGATGATCTGCACCAAGCTGCATATCCCTACAGATCCTCCTTTATTTGACCCACGTTTGCATACTGAAGTTGAAACTTCCTCTCATTCCCATAATTTTCAGCCCCATCACTTTCAGTGTGACCTACACCTTCCACGTGTGGATGTGACCAAATTTGACGGCTCAGATCCCACTGGTTGGGTAACTCAAATGGAACATTATTTCTCTTTGTACGACATTACAGATGAATTGGCCAAACTCCGATATGGTGTTCTCCATCTAGATCAATAACATTGGCAATGGTGGCAATGAAGAAAAATGGCCCGTCAAGGGTATGTTTCTTGGACACACTTTGTGGCAGAGATTTATGAACGCTTTGACACTGACACCAACCATTTAGGCCATTTGACAAAGTTGAAATAATCTAGCACAGTGGAAGACTTTATAACTGCTTTTGAGTGACTGGCCTTTCGTACAGAGGGCATGTTTGATGCTTTTTTTCGAGAATGTTTTATCAGTGGCCTCAAGGATGAGATTCATGCCCATGTCCTCATGGCTCAGCCTCAAAGTTGGGTGGAGGCTACTAAAAGAGCTAAGGAAGCACAACAGGTTGTCTCCTCTCAAAACCAGAAACCCTCCTTTATTCCTCGCACTAAACCAATAAATCCCACTCCTCCTTATACTCCACTAAAGATCCAAAAATTGAGCAAGGCCGAAATGGTTGAACGCCAACTCAAAGGCCTTTGAACAAGTGTAAGGAACAACTTTTTTTTATGGCCATCTCGGAGGATGTTTCAGAAGAGGATGTTGATGTTGATTAAGGTTGGTTGTCATTGATGTCAACCCTTGAAGAAAGCCCTGTAACACAAAGGTTTGGGTAATGGACCCAAAATTATTTGATGTAAATATGACTCATTATTTTCTTGTCATGGTTGATAAGAAGTAAATATGGATGAACTCCAAAGTGGTCCCCTTATGGTGAAATCCCTCATGGGAAGATGCTTTGCGGAGTAAGAGAATCCATGCTTAATTGTGGAATAATGAGATGAAGGGCAATGAATTTGTCAGGTAAACTATCCTAGATGGATAGTGATTTTCATTCCATTTCTGGTGGTATGTGGAATGCTACATAACTCCTCATGGTTAGAGAGTTATGGCCATGAGAAGTTGGAGACCCCAGGTTTGGGTAATTGACCCAAGTTTGTTTGATGTATAACAATATGAGTTATGATATATTTTCAGATAATAGTATTCTATATGGATAGTACAAGTCATTCCATTTTTGGTGGTATGTGGAACATCACATAACTCCTCACGGTTTGAGATTTATGGCCTTACGAAGTTGGAGGACCCTCATATGTCATCTAGAAGCCCCAACAGGTCAAAGTAGTCAAAGTGGTTTAAGAGATTTTAAAAGGTAAATAATAAAGTGAAGTAATGAGTGTATTATAATTCAAAGTGAGTCCAAAATAAATTATTTCAATAATAAATTTAATGGAGAAATTAGAAGTGGGTTAACCCTAAAATAAGGAGAGTGGGGCCAAGTGACCTAGAAGATGTTTTTAAGGAAGCTACCTAGAGAGTATAAATAAGAGGAAAGGCTCTCTCATTTTAATCAAAATTGAGAATATTGAATATATATAGGTGTCTGAGGTAACCAAGGATATCTAAGCTGAAATTCTGAGGGAAGGTGAAGAAAATAAGGCCAAAATGTAAGGAAGGATAAATTCTTTTGATGGTGCTTTTTAAGGTATGTTATTTATAGGTCATCTCACCATTTTCACTATAAATTTTTTTTCTATAATGATTCAGACCGCGAAATTTCTATTCCATTGAGAAAACATATCCAAGTATATGTGGTAAAATATTAAACTTGTGGGTCATTGTATTTTTGGAGTTACACTCCGTGGAAAATAGGGTTTGTGGCTAGTCCTGAAACTAGTCAAAAACAAGTGTTTCAGGTAAAAACGTCATAAATTCTTCCTAACATATCCAAATTAAGTGAAACCAAATGTGTTGGTTAGGGTATAGTCTCTAGTATTCTGTGTAATAGTTTCATATCAATTCAATAAATATTTCACACGGGGAACTCTCTACAAGGTGGGTCTCTAGAATAAGCCAGAATTCAACAAGGTATGCCATTTTTTATATAACTCCTTTTCTGAGAGGTTCCAAGTAGTGACACCTGGAGGAATTGCATAAAACACAATGAAGAACAATTTGTATCAGTTTCAGAGCTTTATACATTACAGGTTGTTGTGGTGGGAAATCCCCCTACGGACTAGCAATTAGGGTTATATTTTGCATGCAGATATGACCAAAAGAAATCTACTTTCTACCTTCGTCCCCATACTTAATCCCCATTTCTTTTCAGCAAATACATGGTTAGACAAACATACCTTGTTCCAGGCATTCGATGTTGATCCTTCTTCATGCTTAATCACTTGTTAGCAGTTCTCCTCCCTAAGGATGACCTGCATACAAAACAAGCAACAAACTACACATGCATTTTACCTACAGACTAATAGGTTAGCGATTCAAACATGTATTTAACAAACTATGAAGAACTCATAAATTGGGACAGGAAAAACATTTCTTTATTACTTTGAATGAATCAACTTACAATTTCGAGACCAGCTACTGCTCCGCGAACCTGATCCTGGGCTCCTCTTCAAATGTCCTCCAACTTCTTTGCTCTGTATTGCTCCTTGCACACTAATGGATAAAGGGTTGGGACAATGGGAATATGAATTTGAGTAGAGTTTCTTTACTATTATTCTCCTCTTTCCAAATGGTACCCATACCCCTTCTTTTATAGGCTAGAAGGAGCTAGGTGTTTGGTCAAACCCTCGGCCATGCATGGACGAAAGGTTTAGTTAACTCACCCAAAGCTGTGTGTTCCGTCGGCAACTTTCCTTTTTTCATGCTTTTGTAGGTACATGCGGGCTGTTTTAGGTCTGCTAGCGTGTATACACGTGTAGTAATGGAGTATGGCATGTGGGCCTTTATAAAAGAGGTTTTTTAAAGAGTTGTTCAATAATGTTTTGGCAAAGAAGGAATCTAAGATGGCCTGATGCCAGGTAAGCATGTCTGGTGCAATTTAGGGTTATAACACAGGTACAACTAGGTTATGATTACTTCAAGTTAGGGTTGTTGACTAATCCAAAACTAGGCATGTGAGACTAAAGAAAAGTTTGATGAAAATGCTAGTCTCTTGTTGTTGAAGTTAAGGAAGGTTTGTAGGAATGTGATAATATACACCAGGTCTATTACAGAGCTACAAATCAGATTTGGATGATAAAATTTATGAGGGCTTTTGGTTGAGGTACACGTTGAGTACATGGTTGGGACAAGTAGTTGATGAGATGGCACATACATGAGGTGTATAGTTGATGATGTTGGTACATAATGATGAGTCATAGTTGATGAGTAGTTGACACATGATTGGTACATACTTGGTACATGGTTGGATGCACTTGTTTATGGTACAGGTTGATTACAGGTTATTTGGTATAGGTTGGTGCATGGTTGATGCACTTGTTTATGGTACATGTCGATTACAGGTTGAGGTACATGTTGATGCATGGTTCAGATTTATTGGTACAGGTTTACAATGATATATCTCATAGTGACAGGTTGACAGTGGTTCCATCATTCTACTTCTACTTCAGGGTGGCAGGACGAGGTAAGGATAGGTGGTTGTAGCCGAAAAACATAGGGGGTTGTAGCCTCCTTCTGGTTATAGCCAGAGAATTGGGGAGTTGGAGCTTCCCTCAGGTTGTAGCCTAAGAAACTAGGGGGTTGGAGCCTCATTCCAGTTGCAGCTGGAAAACAAAGGAATTTGGTGCTTCCAATGAATGTAATTCTTCAAGACATATAAGAAAAAGCATTTTGTGGTTTTCTCCCGATTTGGGTTTCCACGTAAAACATTGGTGTATTGTGTATGTGTATGTTTGTTCATTTTTTCATTGCTTATTTACTCTATAGTTATTGGATGATAATGCTTCATTGATATAACACTTGGATTATATGGTTAGAAAGGATTAAATTTCTCTATTACTGATTCACCCCGCCTTCTCATTAATCCAACAATTGAAGCTCCCACTGTGTCTGTGTCACCTGAACCCACTGACATAACCCCTCCCTCAGACCCTCCTAAAGTCGAACTGGTCCTTTCCCTAAATGCTCTCACTGACTTCTCTACTCCCCAAACCCTCAAGCTAATTGGCTACATCAAGCATATGCAAGTCATCATTCTTGTTGATAGTGGAAGCACCCATAATTTTATTCATCGTCGCATTTCCCAAAAAACTCATTGCTATTTCCATGCAGTCAATAATTTACATATCATGGTTGCCAATGGAGGGTCCATGAAATGTCGAGGGCATTGTGAAAATGCGCGTCTCCAAATTGGTGACTACCACCTGAAATCTCATATGTTTGCTATCGACATGGGTGGTTGTGACATTGTGTTGGGTGCAAACTGGCTAAGGACTTTGGGTCCCATTCTCATGGATTTTAAGGAATTAACCATGCAATTCGACCATAAGGGCCAACAATATAAGTTACAAGGCATCACTGTCTGTTCCCCTGAGATCATTAGTTCCCATCGCATGAAAAATATGCTAAAAAAAGGCCATGCTAGCATTAGTGCCCAACTCCATGCCATACAAGAAATTGAGACACCCTCTATGCCGTAGGACCTCCAATCCATCCTCTCTAAACATCAAGTGGTTTTTCCACTCCCCAGGTAATTCCTCCTTCCTGTGGTGTTCATGGTCATTCCATTCCCCTTGTCCCAAGAAGCCTTCCTCCAAATATTCGTCCCTATCATCACCCCTTTTCCCCCAAAAAAGAAATTGAGAAAATGGTTCAAGAATTGCTTAACGCAGGTGTTATCCGCCCTAATACGAGCCCCTACTCTTCTCTTGTGGTCATGGTGCTTAAGAAATAAGGTTCTTGGTGCATGTGTCCTGACTTCTATGCCCTCAACAAACTCACCATTAAAGACATATTTCCCATTCCTGTCATTGATGCCCTCTTAGATGAATTGAGTGGTGCCCAGTTCTTTATTAAACTTGATCTTCATTCTGGCTACCACCAGATCCGTATGAAAGAGGCAGACATTCCTAAGACCGCCTTTAGAGCTCATGAGGGCCACTATGATTTTTTTTTCATGCCCTTTTTCTCTTGTAATGCTCCCTCCACTTTCCAAAGCCTCATGAATCATGTCTTTTGTCCTTTTATCCATTAGTTTGTCTTAGTTTTCTTTGATGACATCCTCATCTATAGCAAAAACTAGACATACCATCTTGCTCATGTGGATCGAGTTCTCCATCTACTCTCTAAGCAACAAATTTTCCTAAAACAATCTATATGTGCTTTTGGCGCCTCAAAAGTCGAGTGCTTGGGTCATCTTGTTGTCAAGGTCGACGTCAGGGTGGATCCTAAAAATATTGAAGCTATGCAAGAATGGACTCACCCAAATACTATCAAAATCTTGCGTGGACTTCTGGGCTTAACATGTTATTATCGCAAGTTTTTTAAGAATTATGGAAAGATTGTGGCACCTCTCACTGCACTCCTTAAAAAAATTTATTTCACTTGGACTCCAATATCTACTCAGGAATTTCAAACCTTGAAGATGGCCATGTGCACCACTCCAGTCCTGGCCCTTTTTGATTTCACAAAAACCTTTGTCCTGGAATGTGACGCTTGAGGGAAAAGAATTAGTGCTTTCCTTATGCAAGAGGTTTGGCCTTTGGACTTTAATAGCACACAACTTTCTGAATGAAATTTGGGCAAATCAATCTATGAAAAGGAAATGTTGGCTATTTTGCATGTCATTGATCTTTGGTGCCCTTATCTATTGGGCCAAATTAAGATAGATCATCAAAGCCTCAAGTATTTTATGGAACAACGCATTTCCTCCCCAGAGAAACAAAAATGGGTGACTAAGCTCTTTGGATATGATTATGAGATCATTTACAAGAAAGGCAAAGACAATGTGGTTGCAGATGCACTTTCTCGAAAATATGAAGATGAAGGGTCCCTTTTTTCTCTCTCCTTCATTGTACCAGATTGGCTCCAAGATGTTCACTAGGAATGGCTACAAGATCCCAAAATTTCGCATCTAATACAACAATTGCAGTCCAATTCTCTAGTTTCCCCAAGGTACTCTTGGCTCCATAATGAGCTTCGATACAAAGGCCATTTGTATTTAAGTAAACAGTCAAAACTTAAATCCATAGTACTTTCTGAGCTTCATTCTACACCCACAGCTGGGCACTCCGGGTTTACCAAAACCTATGACAGGGTCAAACGTTTTTTTTTTTGGGATGGTATGAAACAAGAAGTTCGTAATTATGTGGTTGAATGCGACGTGTGTCAACGCAATAAGGGCGAAACAGTCAAATATCCTGGCACACTACAACCGCTTCCTATTCCACCTGCTATTTGGCAGGATATCTCTATGGATTATATTGTAGGCTTACCTAAATCAGGCAATAAATCAGTCATCATGGTGGTAGTTGATCGCCTTTCCAAGTATGCTCATTTATGTGCTCTTCAACACCCATTTACAACATCCTTTATGGCTCAACTTTTCATGGATCAAGTCTTCAAGCTTCATGGCATGATGCATTCTATTGTTTCTGATTGCAACCCAACTTTCACCAATTTTTTTTGGCAAGAACTGTTCAATCTACAAGGCACTCAATTGCATCTCAGCACAACTTATCATCCTGAGACTGATGGTCAAACTGAAGTTGTCAACAAGTGTTTGGAAACATATTTGAGGTGTTTCGCCTCAGAAAAGAAAAATCAGTGGGCTCAATGGTTATCGCTAGCTGAATGGTGGTACAACACTTCACACCATACAACTACCTGCATGACTCCTTTTGAAGCGGTATATGGACAAAATCCACCTTCAGTTCTCTCATATTTTCCAAGTGTCTCAAAGGTCCAAGAAGTTGACCAAACACTTATAGTTCGAGAAGCTATTCTCCGTACCCTCAAAGAGAATTTGTTCATGGACCAGAATCGCATGAAGAAACAAGTAGATCAAGGTTTCTCTGACCATCAATTTGCAAAATGGGATCATGTGTTTCTTCGTCTGCAACCTTATAAGCAAAATTCCCTCAAGGCTGACCATTGTCAGAAACTGGCACCAAAATTTCATGTTCCTTATATCGTTCTCAATCGTGTGGTATAGGTGGCCTATCAGTTAGATTTTCCTAGTCATTCTAAGCTACCTCCTATTTTTCATGTTTCCTGCTTAAAGAAGGTGATTGGAACTAAGTGCCAAACTCAAACCAACCTTCCCGAGTTGGACGAAGAAGGATCCATTGGCTACAACCACAAGCAGTTTTGGACCAGCGTGAGCGTCACCTGCATCAGCGAACCATCAAGGAAGTGTTAGTCTAGTGGAAAGATACAACCCCAATAGATGCCACTTGGGAACCAACTACCATTCTGCAACAATTTCCACATCTCAAGCCTTGAGGACAAGGTTTTTTTTAAGGGGGAGGACATGTTAGGGACCTAACCCCTCATGTATGTAGAATAATATATTCCGATGTAATAAAGGTCAATATTAATAAGGCCTAACAATAAGGAAGAATAAGTAGATTGTAAGAAGACCTAATAGAAGATTTCGCTTCTAGAAGGATCTTCCTCTAGATGGTTCTTTTGATAAACATATTTAGTATAAATAGGAGTCGAGGGTATGAGAACTTTTTTTTGGGATATTATTATAATAGAGCTATGCTCTGCCAGAGGTTCCCCCCTCAAAGAGGCAAGTGAACATTGCTATCAGTAATCAAAGTGCTCTTTCTGGTGTTATTCCAATATCATTTTGGTATTATTGTGGTGTTGTTCTGGTTATATTGTTTTTCATCTGCAATTTCTAGTGTTTTATTTCTGTTCTACATACTTTTTATATCTGGAATATTACACCAAAATTGTTCACCAACTAGGTCCTGCAAAAACAAATGAACACGACCTCCAAGGATATCAAGTCGTAAAATCATGATAAGTTAATCCAATCAATAATTAATCCATCTAAGCATGTGCATCAAAGATTACTATATCAAAGAATTAACAATTCAAAGACATTATGTGACTTGTCAAGATTAAGTATGGGAGGGTTGACGAGGTGTCCCATTGGGTATATCTTGCCCTAGGTCAAGGAGAATTTCCAAGATGTCCCTCTCTAAGCCATGTAAAGTGGATGAGGTGGTAGGGGTCAAGACACAATGGGCATAGAGATCATGACATAAAAGGGGTCATAGTGTCTCATTCATGGGTCCTCTGTAGAGGTTGTGTGGTACTTTCGTCCACAATGCACTTTTTCCAAGCCCATCAATTGCCTTTCATATTTTTTTGTTTATTTTATTTCAATATAGCATAAGGAGAGATTGAAGGTCACTGCCCTAGAGTGGTGACCAAGTGGCGGCAATGTCACCCACAAACACCTAATGGAAATGAGAAGTTTGGCTCGTGATGAGATCCCCTTTCCCTCAGACATGCAACTAAGAGCCATTTCCCTGGTTTGGTGACTAGATGATGACGATGCCATACCACTAGATATCCATGGATGTGATAGGTCAGCTCGTGATGAGACCTCCTATCCTTCAACTAACAATTTAAGCATTCTTTATTATATTGTGGGTCCCCTTTATTCAAAGATAAGTATTTCATTTCTTTTTTGGGTGATCCCTAGGTGAAGCATTTGGAAGGTTTATATAAGGATTACATCTTTTACCCAATACCAACCCCTCTAGGCCTTTAGCCCCTTCTTCCCATAGAATGAGGGACAACCCCTTCTTAGGTCAATACACCCTAAAATCCC
Organism: Picea engelmannii; assembly: GCA_009831015.1. Classification (NCBI taxonomy): domain Eukaryota; kingdom Viridiplantae; phylum Streptophyta; class Pinopsida; order Pinales; family Pinaceae; genus Picea; species Picea engelmannii. The sequence goes on from ML796857.1 coordinate 118,478, forward strand.
GAGAGATAAGGAAATGGAGGGGAATAATGATGGAAAATGGTAAGTATGGTATGATGGCTCATTAAGGGAGTTCCCAATAGTAAAACCATCCCCAAGGAAAACCACTTACTAGGGCGCAATGTCGACCACCAAGGTGAAGAAGGGAAAAAGGAAAATGTCCAAGCACATATCATCGAATCTAGAGAAATCTAAGATACAACATAATCAAATGGATTAAGTATTGAAATGATGTTCACCATAATACTGACTTGTACCTCATGGATCAAGGCCCACTACCTTCCAGAAGCCAACTGGTGTGGTGGATGCCATCTACAACCTTGTTACCATCTGTGGTGGGGAGTGGGTTTTCCATATGTGAAAAAGGGTATTGTTGGTCGTGTAGTCTCTTGGCACTGCGTATCTACAACCTGAGGGCCTCGAGACATGATATTCTTAGTTATCCACAAAATGGGGATAACACACCCATATATAACCACTTTACCCACACTTTTTGTTGCCCCGTCACATAGTTTCAGAGGTATTCTTCCACCCACTTGTTTACTATCTTAGTTTGACCATCTGTTTGTGGATGGTAGCTAGTGCTAGGGGTTAATTCTCTACCCATTAGCCAAAATAACTCCTGCCAAAATATGCTCACAATTCTACTATCCATGTCACTCATAATCATTTTGGGTAACCCATGCAACCTAAAGACTTATCTAAAAAATATATATGCCACTTAAGATGCGCTAAATTCCATGGAGATGGCGAAAAAGTGAGCAAACTTGGTCAAATGATATACTACTACAAATATTTAATCCTTAACCTGTGCCTTGGGTAGCCCTGTAATGAAATCCATAGATACACTTTCCCACTTATGCTATGGAATGGGAAGAGGATACAATAAACTTGTTGGGTGAGTGTGCTCATCTTTGTTATGTTGGCAAGTGATACTCTCCTTGATGTGGCACATGACATCTCCCTTGAGACCTTTCCAAGCAAACCTTTCTCTTATATGTCTATATGCTTTAAGGAATCCTTGCTTTCCTACTAATGATGAATAATGAAATGCTTAAAGCATCATTTTCTTCAATAAGGATCCAGGAACCAAATAGATCCTCCCCTTATAATATATTATGTCATCTATAATATTTTACATGTCATCATGTAACTGTCCATCCATCAACTCACATGCAAATTTATTTTTGGAGTACTCTACCAATAAATGAGACTTCCAATCAACTGATATCTCTGACATGGAGTAGGATGAGGGTCTCCTAGGCAAGGCATTCACTACAACATTGTTTTTTCTCTTGACATATTCTATGTCAAATCTATAAGCCTATATATTACTCACCCACTTTTGTTGTCTCTCATTAAGGTCCTTATGCTCTAGAAAATATGTGAGGCTATTATGATATGTTCAGACCAAAAATTTCTCTCCCACCAAATATTTCCTGAACTTGGCCAATGCATGCATTATGGATAACATGTCATTATCATAAATGGTGTACAACAACTCAGGCCCTCTTAATTTGCGGCTCTCATAGGAAATGGGATGCCTATTTTCATGAGAACAACTCTAGTACCCTCACGTGATGCGTCATACTCCAAAATGAATGGCTGAGAAAAATCTGGAAAGGAAAATACATGACAAGTTCTCATCACCTTCTTCATTTTGTCAAATTTCAAGTGTGCCTCATCACTCCACTTAAATGCACCCTTCTTGGTCAAATTAGTTAAAGGTGCACATAATTGGGAGAATCCCTTAACAAACCTCTTGTAATCACTGCAAATACCAAGAAACCCCTCGAGCTCTGTAAGTGTTTTGGGTGTGGGCCAATCAATGATTGCTTGGATATTTTCTTGGTGAACCTATACCCCATTTGCTCCAATAATATGCCCCAAATAGAGAACCCCAGTCATCTCAATTTCACATTTTGATTCTTTGGCATATAGTGATTGTTTTTCCATGATGCTCAATACCTCATCCACATGTTTGAGGTGATCATCCCATGTCCTACTATAAATTAGCAAGTCATCCAAAAAGATGAATGGGAAATTCCTCAATTTTTTGTTAAACACACGGTTCATGAAGGATTGGAAGGTTTTTGGCGCATTGGTCAACCCAAAAGGCATGACAAGGAACTCATAATTCCCATAGTGGCATCTGAAAGTTGTCTTTTGTATGTCTTTTTCCCTCATCCCGATTTGATGGTATCCAAAGCGTAAATCAATTTCGGTGAAGTACACTGTGCCATGTGTTAACTCCCAAAACGAAACCGTCCTTTCGGCCGAGTTTTGGTGGGATATCATAGCTTTCAGTAGTAGCTTCAAGTCATTTTTGAGTTTTTTCAGTTCAGAAAAATTTTGGTTTTTTGGTGTGTCCTAGGAAATAATCGAAAATAAAGTCTTCTATTTCGAAAATGTGACTGTTTACTTTCAACAGCTAACCTTATGTAAAATGACCCATTGTGTGCTGTGGAAAGCGCTAGATTTCAACAGCTAACATCGCTGTTTCATCAGTTCAAGGTGCTGTGGAAAGTAACGAGGCGCGAGAAGCTCGATAGACAGTTTGCACGTGGCACGATACAGAGAGTACTGGCTTTCGCGCTAAGAAATGTTTTTAAATGATGTGGCACGTGGTTTTTCTTTCAGCAGCTAAAGTGAGTTTTCATATCAAAGGGTGCGCTGTGGAAAGTATTCACTTTCCGCAGCTAACAGGGGTTCCCGAAGAGTTCGCGTGCTGTGGAAAGTAGCAAGCGAGCCTGCTGACAGGGATAGCAGCCCGACAGGAGAAAGGCAAGCACAAAAAGTTCGAGGCCCTTTGGACAGGTCCTTTTGTGATTGCAGAGGCGCAACAGAACAACACTTTCATCCTTCAAACTATTTCAGGCGAGCCAGTTTCAGGAGGGCCTTTCAATGGGCGCTTCTTGAAGATATACTTTTCATAAG